>VYZP01022050.1:1444-17404 GCA_013400635.1 Hypocryptadius cinnamomeus
AGCAGGTATTGAACTTATCAGATCCACCAGCATTCTGTAGAATGAGAGCACAGCCTCTCATGTCTGATTTCAGGACAAGATAGTTAAAAAATGAAATTAATGAAATTTAAAAATAAAAATCAACAAGACAATTTTTACTTGAATTCAAGTCAGTGTATTCCACTGGGTAATATCCTGAAAATAGAAAACTTTTCATGTCGATAATTCAGTTCTGAAGATGCATATTCATTCTCATTATTTTTCCCTTTTAGTTTAATAATGGTGCCTAACAGAAGGAAAGCAGCTGCAATTTGCTGGGAATATCTCTCTTAAAAAATTTATAGTGAATTCTGACACTAAAAGAAGTGTGATAGTACTGATTATATATTAGTAGACTTAACAAATTCAAGAGGATTTGAATGGAAAAGCCTCTTCCATTCAGATCTTCCATTCCAGGAAAGACATTTCCTGAATCCTGTTAGATTTTATCAACATGACTGTATGCATAGACTACACCGTTTAAAAGAAAATTATTTAAAAAATTAGTAAAAAAAAAGAAATTAAAAGTACAAGGTTCTTTACATCTATAATCCTGTATTAACATTAAACTGACAAAAAGATCTGTACACAATCTGTGATCAATCCAGTGCTGTTGTAAATTCAGGTAAATTTGCCCAGTACATTACCCAAATAGCAAAGTGTGGATGTGTAAAAGGCAATGACTGCTGGTCCTCAGCCCTGGGCTGTAATTTCTGTCTCTCCTTGCTGTTCAGGCACTGCTTCCTGCAGAAGATCTTACTAAAGTACCAAATGAGAATTTGCATGCTGACTAGCAGAGGATTCCAATAATTAAAGTGATCCTCAATCCTGCTCGTTTTGAGTTGCTCTCTGGCTCCTGCTGTAGAGGCTCTCTCTGGCTGGGAGTGAGGATTGTTTGTCCCACAGTGCTGTACTTCATGGGGCAGGCACATCCAGCCAGGAGCACTCACACCACAGCCTCTCTCAGACCTGCCCTCCACAGCAAATGTGGGGCCTCTCCTGGGGACAATCTTCAGGCTTTGTGGCATTAAAAGATCCCCAAGGACACATGGGAATTTTTTGTATCTCACTGTATCTTCGTATTTTCTCTGTAAAGCTGGATGCAGACCAAGCTCCTCTAACCTGAATCTTTATGGAATAGACTTATAATAAGGTGAGGAAGTTTCTACTGAGTTGCAATAATTGCAAGAGCCAAGTTCAAACCAGAGTGTTGTGTAGTGTCTGATTTGCTTACCTTTCTTATCTATTTCAGCACAGGGAATATAAATTTTATACTCCTAACAAATGACCAAGACTGAAAGTACATTATAGTGCTGTACTGGGTGCATTCCTATTGTTCAGCAATGTAAAATGTGCTTTTAGGAAGCTTTTCTGGAAACACAGTACTTTGTTGTTGTTTTGTGTTCTTAATTTTTTAAAGCTTTATTTTCAGAGCACCACACTTTTAAATATGAGTAAGGTTCCTAATGTCTTTTTGCAGAAATAAATTTGTTCCAGTTATCTTCTGTCTTTTGTCACTAAAGACTTAATCCCTTAAAGCGGGAGTTGTTTTTTCTCTGTTTTAGCAGTGTCTGATATGAGAGGATGACAGACAATTAATGACACCAAGCTAACAGAAGTCACCGTGGCCGTGGGATTTTGTGCACCCTATAAAAATTCATTCATAGTTATGTGTTTCAAAGATTTGGATAGATACTTCTTTGACAGCTACACAATACAGTAAAATAGAGAACGTGTGTTTGGCCAACAGAACTTTCTCCAGATTATATATCGCAGCAGTCAATGTTGCAAGAGCTGTGTAAAGGTAATTGATAGTTTTAGACCTTACCAAAATTCATCCTGTTGGGCTTTTTGTAGAAGGCTGGGGAATCCAGCTGCTCTGCACCTTGGCTAGTCCTATAACATACTGTCACTATTCTTGCCTCCAGCAAAGGCAAGTTGAAAGAAAGGTAGATCATCCATCCAGGAAGAGAAATTGCAATGTGAATTTTGCCTCTTCAGTAGATCTGTCTTCCTTCTGAATTTTTCTTTTTTTTCCTTCTCTTTTTTTTTTTTTTGTTTTTTTTTTTGTTGTTGGTTTTTTTTTGTTTCTCTATATTCACTTCTTTAATCCAAAGGGGAAAAACCAGATCCAGTAAAGATAATGAAACAAAAAGCAAAAAGCCCTTAGGAATGGTCCCTGCTCTGTGGAATTAGAGCTAGTCAGCAATCAGTGTGGTGTGCATCCAGAAACGATACGGAGGCGCCTTTTTTACAGGGCCAGGCTATTTACAAGAAGTAAAGCCTGAAATGAGTTATGGCAGTCATTTCCTCATGTATAGAAGTGAATTTTATCACATCTCTCTCCAACTTTATGTCTTCTACTTTATCACTAGAGTTCCTGCTGGCTTATAGCCACTGTCCCATTTTAATAAAGTAAGGAGAGAAGGCCTAATCCGGAAAATGCTTTAAGCCCATATTTAATTTTAAGGCTGCTGAGGAGTTGATGGCATTGGTGGAGATGTTCATGTTCACATAAAATGTGCCATGCATGTGTTTAAAGGCTTAGTTGGACTTTTCCCAAAGGGGGTTGATGAAGTCCTGTGCAAGTGTTTCAAGTCACACTTCAGAACATAAATGAAAGTTTCTCAGGGAGTTCAGAAACCTTGGGTAAAATACAGCATGATTCTCATTTCTCACTTGCATTTGTCAATATTTCCTAGAGAGGAGGTGATACTGCACGAGAGAACTCTGTTGCATGTTTTGCTGCAACAATTGGGCCATTTTGTTCAAGGTGGTGGAAGAAAAACATGATCTGTTGGATACTCCAGGAGATGGATGGAAACTCTGAACGAGGTGTACATTTTGAAGCAAAGCAAATTTTCTTGAAAATCAGAGTGAGGAAAATTGTCTCTTCTACTTTTCTAGTTTGATAAATCAGCATTTGGGAGTGTAAGCTGTGCTTTCTTTGGTGTTAACAATAGTGCATCTCTGTGTATACAAAAGAACAAGCTGAATATTTCTTTGCAGCTTCTAGGATGTTTTTGTTTGGTCGTTTTTGCCTTGTTGCCTGCATCATGGTTCAGAGGGACTGTGAGAAAATCACAGAGTAAACCTGCTTTTTATATGCTCCATCTTTGTATTTTGAAGGCCAAATAATTCCTCATCCTGTTTTGCAGTAGTGTTCATGCATGAGTGATACTTGGATTTATCTTTCTGTTGGACTCATTTGTGAATTCGTTGTAATAAAGCATAATACAGTTTTGATGGTTTTGGAAGCAGAAAACCTGGCTGCTGAAGTCTCAGAAATAGTCAGTTGATCCAGTTGTCCCCTGCTCTGCCCCCTCATAATCTGCCAGAAATAATGTGGATTTCCATTTTGCTTATGGAGGATACTGAGATAAAATTTTCTATAAGTGACATGAAAACATTCTAGAAATGAAACAAATACAGTGTGACTGTGTGGTGTAACCCCATCTGACACAATTAGTTTGAATTAAACTGTGATTCAATCTAGTTAATATTACAGATTATGCCTACTGAAATAGCATAGATTTGTAACTGCTGTCCTATTGTTAACATAGATAAATTAATTGCTCTTTAAAATACCATGTAGACTTTTAATTCTTTATTGATACTGCTAGAACTCTGAATTCCTTTTAGAATATATGCTGCAGTGTTGTAAAATGTGTTCCTTCCACACACTGTATTGAATTTCATGGCAATTTAAATCCACTGAGGATACTGCTGAAATAATTTGATGTAGATATTTTTTCCAGTATAAACTGTCAGATTGATATTCGTTATCTTTAAGTCTAAATAATCATTTGTAAATGGTTTAAAGTGATTTGTGAGTACTAATAGTCAAAAATTGAGGACTTAAATGAATACATTTCTTGTTCCTCTTCTTTCTCCTCAGAATTGACTTCTTCCAGGATTGTGTGCCATCATCAGTTCTTTAAAGAAATCCCAGAGAAAATTATGTTTGAATGTTCACACAGAAGCATTAATTCTATTAATAAAGGGAGGGAGTTTTTTGAGGGAAAATTCTGATGGACATGTTGAAGGAAAACATTTAAATTTGGCTCAATGCTGTTTGTGCGTCTGTACAATATTGAAATCTGATTCATTTGGAAAGCTAAACACTTTACTCTTTCCTGCATCTAGTGCCTTTACGTGTTGCAGCAGTTTTCCCAGGCATTTTCTCAGCAATGTTTGGAAATATTGAGGTTGTATGAGGAGCAGGGCTGTGATCAGTGTCCCAGTTTCCTCAAGGACTGCTGCTCACCATCCAGAGCAGGAATGGGTTGGTGTCTGTGGGTTGGGCTTGGCTGGTTGCAAGTTTGAGACAAGCATGTGGCAGGTGGAGTCCTTGAGACCTTGGTGAGAGAGAATGAGCTTTGAAAGGTGGGTTTAACCATCACTGTGTGCCACAAGACACACTCAGCAATTCTGAGTCTGTCAAGCGTGTGAGAAATGGCTGTAGGTGGAACCAGCTCCTACTGCAGGCAAGACCAGCCTCTGACACTGTGTCAGTGTCCTTCTCTGGCACTAGGGAAAAGATAATCAAAACAGCCCTGAGAGCAAAATCCCAAACAGGTGACCTTTGCAATTGCTTCTTTTCCATGGGGCTGCCCAGAAGGAGTGTGCCCCCTCTCCCCTGCATCCCTGAGCACAGTGAAGCCCTGGTATTGGCTGGCTGGGACAGCCACTGCTGACAGATGCACCACTACCAGGAGCAGCAGGTACAAGTCATTCCCAACTTGAGAAAAATTATATCAGGCCCCATGGACATTAAAGGCCATTTTAGTCCCTAGAGCTTTCTGAAGAAAGTAGGTATTTGACTTAAAAATGGTTTTCTCTGCTGCTGTGCAAGATTTATATATTTTTTAAAATTTATTTAAACATTATTTTGTTTTCAGCAGCCTTTGGTGGGAGGATGAGATTTAGAAGGTCACATGAGAGAAAATATATGGCAAAATCACTGAGCCATTAGAGAGTTAAATGAACATGGCCAGGAAAGGACCTGTGGACCCTTGGAACAGAGGTGAATTTCACCTGTTCTCAGGAGAGACTGATTTATCTAAAAGCTGCATTTCTATCTCTGAAGCTTGGGAGTTTTTTACATGGGAAAGTTCCCCCTGCATATTTGAGAAGCTGAAGAGCAATATGTTTTCAGAGAAACCGTAAAGATCGGTGTTTTTTCCTTCCCTCTAAATCTTCCAAAGATCCCAGTTTGATCTCAGCATGATTTTGAAAGCTTTGATCTTTTAAGGTTTAATTTAGTCCAATGACAACATGGTTCTCCAAGGCAATTCACCTTTCCCTGACTTGTTTAAAAGAAGAAGAAGAAAAAGGGTGAAAAAGAAAGGCAAAAAACACTTTGTAAGTGAGGAACAAAACCTTCATTAGAGAGAAAGCATCTGAAAATGTCCTCTCCAGCAAAATAACCCTTTGCAATCCCATTAGCCTGCAATCAAAAAATTGTTCTCTGTGGTGGTTATACTCTCTACACACCCTTCTTAATCCATTTTGAGATACTAAAAAAAATCCAAATAAATAGTTTATTTACTGTTTCAGTTCAAAGCTAATACATTTAAAAAGTGTAAAATTGTTTCACAGTTGTGTAGGACAACCTTTGCTAAACTCAAATGGAAATAAATAACAGTTCATCGTACCCCAGCTGAATCTTTTTTGTCAAACACTCAGATGCAGCCCTGTGTTAAAAATCTCATTATATCTCTTATCACATGGCTGCACGTTCAGTTTAAGTTGCAACAAGAATTGGCTGCAGTAGCCATGCCTGCTGTAAGATATGACCTTAATAATGAATGTTGCTTTGGAACCTAATTCTCTTTCTGTTTTCCATCCCTGTATGAGAAAGGGAAGGTGCTGGTAGGAGTCCACAAATATGCCTTTGCTCCTGGGTTTGTTGGTTGGTTGGGGGAGCACTGGGCTGTGTGATTGCAAACAGGGGCTCTTTCATGGTCATTTGCCAATTGTCAAGGAGCACAGAGAGAAAATAGGGGCTATGTTTTAATGGATGGAATTAAACAGAATAAGAGCAGCACGGCTGGAGTGCTGCTAATGTATTTATTTTGTGTCATTCTGGTGGGTAATGGGCATTGGAACAGAGACCCTTTGCCCACCTACCCCCAGCAGAAGTTTTTGCTGGACCAAGGCTTAGAAAGAGCTCAGGAACCATAATGTACTTAACAGATTATGCAATTCCGTTCCCTGGAGAGGGAAAGAGAGTTTCTCACCACAGTTTGTGATAAGCTTGTTCCCTAGAGCATGAAACATTAATCTACATTACTAAAGCCTCTTAGCTGAATATTAGTTAGTGGCCTGTGAACCCAGTGAGTTTCAGAGTAGGGTGAGTTGTTAGCAGGTGACTGGGGCTCAGTTTAGTGCTGCCTTGCAGTCCCCAAGATCTATCTGTTTGTGCATGAATGTTGTTCAAAATGACAGCTGAACATGTTTTCTTAATTGTCAGTAAGCTGTTCCCTTTAATTTTCATTTTGTCACTTTTCTCATTCTTTTCATTGTCAATTTGATGCGACAGAAAAACAAACAAACAGCATCTCACCTTGCCACTGCCTTGGCAATGTACCGTGGTGTTTCATCCCACAGTCATTTTGGCAAGTGTATAGAAAGGATTATATAGCACAAAATGTATGCTTTTGAAAGGAGAAAATTGAGGGCGGGATAGGAATCTTTGGGCACTCAGCATGCTGGTGTCTCCCGTGGGGTTTAAATAAAATTCCATTTGTCTGCACCACATATATTGCGCTAAGCTTTTGAGGTTTGCAGTGTACACTTGAATAAATGAGTTACAAACTGTTTTGCCTCTCAGAGTTCTTGGGCTGAGTTTTTTGTCCCTCTCCATCTAACTCTGAAACGCCAAACACTATAGCAAAAGACAAATTAGAATCAAAGAAAATGGTGTGGTGTGCTCTCCATTTGCAGGGTGTAGATGATGAGCTCAAGCTTACACCTGCATGTGAGATGCACAGGAATTTTCCCTCCCTCAGAGCACCTGGACCTGCTGCAGGTTTTTTCCATACTTCTACAGAAAAAGTGTGCAACAGGACATGATCTGGGAGCTTTGCCTAACAAATCCCCAGCTGTTACAGGAACCTAAAACCCTGGGGATAGCTTTGCTTCTACCTCCACCCTTTGATACTTTATGATTTTATGCAATTTTAACTATTCTGATGCTATTTCTTGAATATTGGATACTGCATTGAGGATTTAGTTCAGTGTTCTTAAGCAATACTTAATAACCATTTAATATTAATATTCTTCATCAAAGTCACAATTTTATTCTAAAAAATTCTTTTTCTCATTATGTTTTAACCATTGATCGTGTTATCATGGATCTGTACTCAATATGATAGCTGGGAAACTTTTTATTTTCTAATAATGAAAACTGAGGTTCTCATGTTATCACTAGCATCTGAAACTGATAGTTTTAGACAGCAACAAGAGTAATGAGACTTTCAGTTTGGTCACAAGAGATGGCAAAACTATTTGTTGTAGCATTTTCAATTTTTTACCCAGGTGAGAAATAGAAAAAATATTCTGATGCGTTTTGACTGTCTGCTCTGTTCCCAAAAGGATTAGAAAAACCTCTTTCATATTAACTTAGAAGGGAAGGTTGGGGATGTTCTTTCACTGATACATTTCATACATTTCAGTATCCCAGGTCTAAATAATTTGGAACTTCAGGGATACATAAAAACATCCCAGGATCAGTGATGGCATCTAAGACAAATGGATTCATACCTTTTTTTTTATGCCATGTCTTGTCAAATTGGTAATGCATTTACATTAGCTGATTCTACAAGATATACAGCTGTGCATGCCCACATATCTAACGTAAAAATCAAATTCTTTATCTTTTCCCATCATTTGCTTGGTGTTTCTCTCTTGGTCTTGCTTCTTTTCTTTTTTTATGGAATTATAATAACTTACTGCTTTATATAAATGTAGAATGCAAGGAAGGCGCCACATAATTGAGATTTTAATTAATTTTGTGGCCCTAACTTTTTAATTGTGCCAATAATATCAAAGAAAAGGGAGAAATTTACAATCAAACGATAGCAGTAAGTTTGACAAACTGTTAAGAAACCTTTAGTCTGATTATTATTAGTCAAGAAGAGATCTTGACAGATTTGTGGGGTTTTGTCTGGTACCCTGAAAAAGGCTGATTGGAGGAGGAATTTTAACAGAATTTGTCTATTTTCACATCATTAATAAAAATAAAAACATTACATCCTCTAATTGTTATCTCAGAGTAAGGCATTATGGATGGATTCAAATCCAAACCAGAGCTGTTTTTTCCAGAGTCCCAGTGAGGTGTCAGGCAAAGAGAACAGCAGAGGAACAAAGCCAGTGGAGGTGCTGAGAAGCAGAGATCCAGTGGGACTGGGAAGGACTGGCAGGGCCATGTGCCAGCTGTCAGTGGAGCTGTGCACTCAGAGCTGCTGGAACAGCTCCTGCTGCTGGCCTGGGGCTCAGGCTGTGCTTGGGGACGAGACAGGAGTGAGGCTTCTGGGGACAATAAATCTCAGGTACACACTGAGAGCAGGGAACAGGAGATGCTGCTGCAGAGGAGCAAAAGTGCAGCCAGGCTACTCTGTGAAACAATTAACTTCAGGCTCTGGGAGGTCCCATGGCTGTTGTCTCATCCTAGAGGGAGATTTGTTGTTTGAGGAGGAAACAGAGTCACACAGGCAGAGAGGAGCTGACAAGTGGCTGCCTGTGTGATCCCTCACTGAGAGCACTGCAGGGCTGGCTGGCTTCAGGTCAGAGCCCAGCTGGGCTGAAGGTTCAGAGAGCCCCTGTAGAAAGAAAGGGGCTTCAGAGATGTTTTGAATAGTCAAGTATGAGTTACTCCTAGAAATAAACACAGTACAGTTTTAGCCTTGGACATCACGTAACTGCATAACTACAGGTGAAGAAAAGCCACAACCATATCTGGTTTGACTCTCTGTGTTAGAGGATTGGGTTTGTCCTCCTGAATATGTCATCTTTCTCAAAATTAGGGCTCTGAAAAGGATCAGTGCAAACCCCACAGGAGTAGCAGAGTTAGAACATGTGTAGGGCTTTTTTGTGTCTGGCATTGGCAGCAGGTTTGGCTTTCATGTCGGCTTCAGAGAGGGAGAAAAAGGAACCTTAGGGAGGGGCTGACCTTGCCAAGGTTCCATGAGAGCTGCTGTTGTGTTCTCTGCAGAGCCTTGGGGATATTGTCCCGGGAAATCTGACCCTCTCAGAAACTCAGACACCTCTCTCAACCTCTGAATCTCATACCACCTGCAGCAGGTGCTGTCACACACCTGAGAGGGTGGGACCGACCAGTTCCTGCAGCAGCACAGCCCTGGGTGACTGCTGTGTCTTCCCATGGCCCTCAGGCTGCTGAGCTCTCCCCAGTGTGCCAGTGCTGCTGTCCTGGTATTTGCTGAGACAAATGCAGTCCACTTCTGCAATCTACTTCTGTTATTGATGTTTATGGGATTTTTGTGAAATGTCACCTGTTTGGGGTTTTTCAGTGTTCATATTGATGGTATGTTTTTTTCTGGTTTGACAGTTTTTCTTGTTAATCTCTTTTTAATTAAAAAACAAAACAAAGCAAAATGGTTTTCTGCACATGCCTCCAAGCATGGAACTGAGTGTCATATGTCTCTGCACCTGTCAGGGCTATACAATAGGTGACAAAGAACCAAAATGTGACACAATCATTACTGAGCTTGGGAATGTAAAAGGAATGGGATCTGTTCCCCTGCTTAATAGCTCTTTGTGACATATAGGCATCTTAATGATGTTTTATTTTGGATTGAGAACATTTTCAGCATGAATTTTTGTTAACACTGGCATGAAGCATTGGGATTTTGAGGATAAATGATGTGTCTTGAGTTAAACCATTCATGACATATTGTTAATAGATAACCATGGGAAAAAAATACTGGAATTTACAATTCTGGGGAAAGAAAGTGGAACAAGCACTGCAAGCACATTATTAAAAAACACTACCTGCTTTTTTCACTGTTCAGAAATGTGAAGAGGGCTAAGCTCTGCTTTTGTATTAATTCATGGCAAATCATTTGCCCAGTTCTGACACTAACAAGAGCCTATTTCATATTTGCAGGCCCCCAAACCTCCCGTGGTAGCTGAGAGCATTTCAGCACGATGGCTGATCAGGCCTGCACTCTGACACATCCTGCACTGATCATTTATCACAGTCAGAGATGATTTATTTACTTCCGACCCTTCCTGAGTCGGCAGCCTGCCTTCAGGATAATGTGGCTACTGAGTTTAGTTGTGCTGTAAATTAATAGATTCATTTCACTTTGTGCTCACAGATTGTGCTTGCTTGGGTTTCATTTTAATTAAAGATACAGTGGGAATTACTACTGAACCTCAGAATGCTGATTTTGACCAAATTACCTTGGGGTGTAACTCTGGAAGAATTTGGATTTCTGCACCGCTGGAGAATTTGGTGCTCCCTTTCCTGTTGTTTTACTTCTCTGTTTTATGGAACCATTGCAACTATTTGCCTCAGTATAGTGCAGAAGATGTTTTGTCCCATGTGTCCTTTTGTGCAAGTCAGTCTGGTGGCATTTGGGATGAAAATGTACAGAAGAGCTGAAGGTAACTGTTTTTTGGTACCCCTCTAAAGCGGAGATAGCTTTACCAATCCAGTAATGTTCTCATGATAAATTCCAGCATAAGAGTGCACGCTGGAAGCAGGGATTGCAAACCTGTTCCATGGCACACATTGTTCCTCCTGGGCTTCTGTACTCTGAGGCTCCAAACTGCAGATGATAATTAAAGGTCTTTTCCCAACTACTCTATGATTCTCTATCAATGCTGGGCTTCTTTTTTTTAATTTTTCCTACCATGGAAGGCTACTGACAAAGTATGGTTCACTGGCCTAAAGGTATCTAATTTTGTTGTTAAAAATTTTAGAAGTATATCAGCTAATTCTGTGGAGATATGTTTTCTATCTGCTTTTTTACCAGACAAGAATATGTTAGCATTTAAACCTGATCAGAATTTGAAGGTACCGTGAGGCTGCTTTGCTTTAGCTCACACCGTATATGTGTGCATATTCCTGTAGGCATCTGTCATAAAATCCTTATGGGGTTATAAAGATTTCCATTCTGCTGAGACTCCAGGCAAAGCATCACAGGAAGGAGCTTCTCTGGAACCCATTCCTGTGAAGTAAAAACTCTGCCAGTCCGGCATTAACATAACAGTATCAAAATAGATGACAAGTCTCTGGATCTTTGGCACACAGACTATGCTTTACTTGTAATAGGGATGAGTTTTGCTCATCTTTCCTAAAACGAGTGCAGCAGTAACACAGATCAGTAAATGTTGCAGTCAGTGCTGCAAATGGGAGAATTATAGATCGTCTGCATGTATGTGCTGTAACCTTTCAGAGTGAAAAAGCAAATTTATTTATATATCTTTCATAATTCTCTCCGTTTGCCCGATCACTGCCCTTGCTGTGCTGTGTTATAGCTTCTTATTAGCCTTCCCCTTTGTAATGGAATATTTTATGTTGGATACTCAAATATCTATAAAGCCACTAGTAAAAAAGTCTGCATTTACAACGTAACACAAAGAGGGCTGCTGGGATGTCTGTAATGCCCCTGTATCGGTATTGGGCACGGATTTAGTAGCAGAGAGATGCAACCAAGATGTTTCAGCAAATAGATTTATTCCATCTTGAGAGCAGAATGTTTGGGCCAGGCTCTAGGCAGCCTTCCCCAATAACCTCCACACTAGATTTCTTAAGGCCAGGGAGCTCTGCAAATAAATGGGGTGAAAATTTCAAATGTAGAGGGAGGTAGGCTTATTAAATATTTATTTGGCTTTCAGCATTTTTCTTTTCCTTCTGTAGAACTGTCTTGTCTTTCATGACAGCAGACTGAGGGTATCAGACTCTTGGACACGGCTCTTGTAACAATCCATTCATTTGCTCGTGGCAGCTCATGAGCCCTTCCATAATTTGCTGCTTTGGGGTATTTTTTCCCCCCAGATCCCTGCCTGAAATATTGTGCTGAACTACAATCTCTTGTTTGATTAAGCATAGTTCAAATTTACCTGCAGGCTTGGGAGGTTTTGTATGACTTTTTCCAGTTCAAAAGATGTGATTCTATCTCACTCCTACAGCTGTGGCAACATGGGCACGAACATCAACACACTGTTTTTTCTAAACATTGACATAAAGTTCACGATCTACTGTCTGTATGATTATCTTCAGTACCATTAATTTGGGTTAATTATGCATCCTTATGTGAACTGATATGTCTAGCTTTATCAGCTGTCCCTCACCATCTCTCCCTGGAGTTTTGGTCAAGAGCATAATAACTGAAGATTGGTTTAAAGAATCTCAATAAGTAGTCTGAAGTGAAAAAGTTGATCACAGAGTAGCTTTTGACTATTTGCTTTTCTAGTATTAATTGTTGTTGAAAAGCCTATTTAGTAGCCAAAACTTCTAGACCATGTTCTTGATTAGTGGTATCTGTCTTTCTTTTTAAGATCAGCAATTCCATTCACCATTTTAGCTAAATCTTTGCTATCCTAAAACACATCTGGGTTATTCAGAGCCCTTCCTGACCAAAAATATCATGATGTCTTAATTTTGCTTTATTGGTTCAGTGTTGGAAAAGCCAAATGAAGTTGAATGCTACAGATTAATTTCTTGAAAACTAAAATACTAAGCTTCTGACAGTTATAAAAATGTTGAATTTGGAAAGACATCCTCTGATTTAACTCTAAGCAATTACAATAAATTATCACTTGGATAAGTTTAAAATGCTGAAGAACTTGCAAGAAAATGTGTTCCTGTTAAATCATGGAGTAGAAAACAATTTCATCTATATCAGTATTTGTTGTGAAATTACTTTTTTTACCAAGGAATGAAAAGGAGGAAGGGAAAAAAACCCTACAAAACAGTTGCTAACTAACGCACCTCAGAAAAGCAAATTTTAAGAGTTAGTATAGTCCCACAGAGATTGAGCTACAAGTATGTTCAATGTTGGGCCTCTCAGCATGTTAGTGGAGAGAGTTTGGGAAGCAGAGCAATAAAGGGGGTGTGGAAAAATCCATGAAATAATTGACACCCTAAAACTTTAACATTCCAGACCTTTGCTGAAGCACCCAGCTGATCCAAGTGGGTCCCTGATGGCAAAGGATTCCCAGGGCAGTTCAGGGACCTGGTTTGTGTCTCCAGTGAGCAGAAGGGTGAGTTCTCCAGTCCCAGTGGCACTCAGGCACTTGGCTCAGGTCTTAATCCTGGTCTTTTTTTACTCAGCCATTACTTCTGCAGTAATCAAGCTCTGTAGAATTGGTAATTATTTATCATTTGAGACTTTTTCCCCTCTAGGCTCTGTCTGTTTGATTTATGTACCTGGCACCTCCTTTAACAGCTGCCACCCTGGTGTGTATTTATTTATCACTAAAGAGGAAAGAAAGTGGACTAAATTCAAAGCCTTTAAGCAATCTGAGCATTTCCTCCTAGAAGAACCTTACATAGAAATAAAGTGTGGAAATGTAGCTAGGCAAGCTTGGGAAAGTGAGAAATGCAGAAGTCCTTACCTTTCTGACCAGGAAAAACAATGTTCCAGTTCCTAGGCCTAATTTTAAAATAGGAAGATAGTTCTTATTTAGTGAACAGGTTTAAACTAGGCTAGCATGCTGCCAAAGTTTTAAAGGGAAGATTAATGTAGGTAATTTTAAATTGTGAATCATTTGAAATGTGATAATGGTCATCAACAATAATCTCTCACACTTGGACAGTATCTAGCAAGCTAATCCTTAATCACCTTATACCATTATATATTCAAGGATGAGTTAAAGTCTGTTTGTGACTGCACTTTTAACCATAGAGTAGAGATAAACTTATGTTTTATGTGTTGTGAGAAACCTCTTGAGTTCATAGTACTAAAAAGCTTCTAAGCTGAAATGCTGAGGGGTGGTCCACCTCATAAATGGGATTAATTTCACTGAGATAACAGTTGGATGCTGCCCCCTGCTCTCTGTGATGAGAAAAATAGATTCCTCTCTAGAGAGGTGATGGTTCCTCCTCAAAAAAGCATTTTGGAACTCATAGCACCCAGACAAAATCCTTTTCCTTAGTGTTGCCCCTTGGTGCTTCATCCCCATGGCTGGGGCAGCTTGGATGGATTTTTCTCTCAGCCCTGTTGCTCCTTTGCTGTGCTGGTGTTTGTTACCTCAGACCCTCCAGGATGCAGCATCACTTGTCAGCTGTTTTGGGGAGCAGGACTGATGTGCACAGGGGGCTCTTCATCTTTGAATCAAACTCTGTTTCTTGTCTGCTTAAAAAAAATTGTTGACTATCATACAAATTAATTCTGAGGTGTTTCTGAGGGTGGCCTATATTTTTTTTAATCTTTTATTATTTTGTATAATTTTATGTACACCGTCAGGAGGGGAGACCTTGATAGACTATAATTTGGAAAGCTTACTGTAGTCTTTACTCCTTCCTCTCCTGTTTAATGGTCCCTCTTCAGCAAAATCTTTAAATACTCATTTAACCTGCCTAAGTCTATTTCTGTTGGAAATTCACTTAACAAGCACATTGGGTAAAATTTTGACCCTGCTGAAGCCTGATGGTCCTGCCTTTGGTGGCTGAGCTTCCTAACTACATTTATTTTAATGGGATGTGAGTTAATGTGTTGGTGAAAGAGAGAAAAATAAGAAAATATTTAAAAATAAATACTTCATGGAGGTACTTAAAAGTTGCAGTACAAAGGCAGTGGTGTGGCAGCAGTGATCCTCTGTGTTTACAGTGAGGAAGGAGATATAACTGCAGTTTGATTGACAATTATGTCTGTGATCTTTATGAAATTTAAAGAAGTGTGAGAACACCTGCATAACCCAGGGGGCGGGGAAGGTAGTTTTTTTGAGGGGTATTAATTATTAGAAATTTTCTTAGAAGTTAGCCTGGCATTTTATCCTCATTGCAAATCAGCTGGTAAAACAATGAAGAAGCCTATACAAATGAAAAATTTCACTGATTTTTACTTAATGTCAAAGCTGTTGTCAAACTTAGGATGTGTTATCTCCCTCTCACATAGAAGCTTTTTCCTGAAAATGTTTTGAGAGCTCAGCATTTATTTATATCATCAGAGGCCTCAAGTCAAAATCTTGTTTTTTTTAAATCAATACAATGAAGCAAAGACAACTGGAATGTTAAAGATGGTTTTCTTTTATCCATTAAATGAGGTTTATAAGCTTTGCTTTCTCTTCTTTCTACCATGCTAGCCTTTAACTCTTTTATCACATTAATGCCAGTGGCTCAATATTGTGAGTTCTGTGTCCTGCAGCTCAAGCTACTTAACCAAATTAACAGAATGCACTTCCCTAATGCTGTTTGGGCCCGAGTGACCGATGAGTTGAGTGACCCTGTTTGGACATCCTTAATATTCTTCAGAGGCTAAAACTCTGCTTCACGCTCAGTTCTGCCTGTGGGAAAGACTATTGTCTGCAATTCATGAAAGGAGAAGTTTTTGCCCATCCCTCACAAAAAAAGGAAGGAAATATCAGGCAGATTAAAAGAATTAAGAATCAAAACATTGGTATAAAAGAGAACAGTTTGGGTTGTTTGTTTGGCCTTTTTTTATGTGTTGATGGGGACAAATTTAATTGACCTGTGACCTGATCTCTGGAGCTTGATTTGGATGTGGAGCCCAGGTTCAACATCCTGGAGATCTGAAGGGTACCTCCTCCTGTGTCAGTAATATTCCTCTGTTATCTCCCTTGTGTTTTCCAGTAGAGTTTTACGATGCATTTCAGGGGAATTAATTTGTTCCATTAAGATATTACTACAGTGGCAACAATACAAAGAGGCAGTGCTGCACAGACTGTCGTTCCTCCACAGTGCTAAAAGTAGTAGGTTAGGAGTTAAAAAAAATCTGCAAATAAAAA
>VYZP01022051.1:1540-13835 GCA_013400635.1 Hypocryptadius cinnamomeus
TACTCAGGAAAATAACACATTTGGAACAAAATTATAAAACCCCCATCCAAACCTTTGCACTTCTATCAGAAAAAGCAAACCATAGGGTCAGGCCAGGGAGAAAACAAGGGCATCTACAAAAAACAGAAAGGTAGAAACTCTTTCATCAGCATAGCAATAAATAGCAAAAAGAGGCAGCAATAAATAAAAACAATGATTACTACAGGGACTTCAGCCTACACCTCTCTAAGTGCTTAACCCTTGCTCCCTCCTGTGAACTCCTTTCATCTCCTCCCCTTTGTGCTTTTTCCTGTTCCTGAGGTCCCTGTTTGTTAATCACCTGTCTGCAGAGCAGGTTGGCTAATCTAGATCTGACAGCTATTAGTCACCAGGCAACATGTGGCACCAGCTTTTATACAAGTGCCTGTATTTACTCATTTATCCTTTCACTTTGCGGGGGAAGATCATAAAATCAGCATGCTGCAGACGTGAAGAGAAGAAAGAACCTCAGATAACAGAAGAGACCATGTCTCACACTTAATTAATATCAAATTTATGAATATTAATGCAAGGAACACCTAGGCCAAGATGGAGAAGGGTGTTTTGGAGAGAAGAAACAAATGCAGCTGCTGATTAGCTTTGTAAAGGCACACATGAAAGCTGTCACAGCTGTGACTGATTGCAAGAAAAGGTGTTTCATGTGTCCCAAAAGCCATTCTTAAAGCAATGTAATACAAACCTTGGGATATCTCTGTCTGGCAGAACAAACCCTGAAATGACTTGTGTGTAGCAACATGGTCACTTGCGTGGTCACTGTAAAAGTGTCATGAAGCCAAATGACATAAATGTTGTGCAAGTAGATTCATGGGATTAATAAAACATCACATAAAGACTTCTAAATGCAGTTCAGCTCACCTTCTAAAGAGAACAGGAAAAGCTCAGCCCTTCAGCAGCCTTATTCACACACCAGAGCTGTAATGCTTCATGTTAGAGATATCTCATTAGCTTATGCAAACATGCAACACCCACACCAAGTCCACAGGGGAGCAGGAGACTCTAAGTGGGCAAAGAAACAGACATCCTCCAAGCTTTGTTTGCGTTCAATAGCAACAAGAAAGCCCTTGCATATCAAAGTTAATGGAAACACCAGCATGACAACCTACTCAGAAATCCAGCCCCATGGAGGGGGAATCTGGCTGAATTGGCCCCTTGACTGATAGCTGAGAGAAAAAACCCTAAGTGACAGCTAGAACAAGAGGGTATTATTAGAGTCACTGCAGGTTTCCTAAATGTTTGAGGATTTTTTGCTGTGCCTGTAAGTGCTTCCAAGGTTGTAATCAAGAGCTCAATCCTTTGTTGCTACACAATTTGCTTTCTTGAGTTTTTATTCTTGTTTGAACTTGCCTGGTGTTGTGTGACCCTGGGGTAGCTCTGGCAGGCTGAGGTGCATAATTTCTCAAGAGGACAACAATAAAAGAAATAAAAGAAGATCTCACAAAGAATCTGCAGAATGTCCCATCAAGAAAACTGAGTGCTCTGGAGACTGGTGTGATCAAGATACAGGACACAGGAAAAAAAAGTGTGTTTTGACAGATACTTTTCAGTGACCTGCAAGTAGGGGAAGAGATGGTTTATGACATGAGGGAATCCCACAGTGTCTCATCTTGATGTCAGCAGAACCCAGGACCAGTGATGTGTAAGCTTAGAAGAAAAAAAGACTTTCATCCAGCAACCTGAATTTTAAATAATATTTACATATTCGTTAGCTCTTAGGGCTGCATTGGCAGTATGCTGTATGTCAGTTTTAAGAGCTGCCTGATTATTAGCAGCTGTACCTGATTATGTGCCAATTAATACAAGAGCTCCCACCGTGTAAATATGAAGGGTTTCCTTTCCTTTGCTATTCATTTTTATCTACAACTTCAAGAAAACACTATTGATCACCCCATGCTAATACAGTAATTTATTATGGTTATTAGGCTGTTATAAATCCCAGGGAACCTCAACAGATCTTACTATTTTAGATAGGGGATTTATAAGAAACATTTGGCAAATTGTTTGGATGAACAAAATGTCCTGTCTCTAAACCATATGCCCCCAGAAGCACCAGCTCCTTGTGTCTCCTTCTCCAGTGTGCTACACAAAATTCCCCCCAGTCTCTCTGTTTGCCTCCATGTCCATCCTCGTGGACACTAATAACCACAGAGGTGCATGACTGTACTGACTGGGAACCAATTCCAGGGACAGATGGATCAGCCACAGGGAGGGAAGGCCTGGGGCTGCCTCCAGGTCACATAAAGTGACCAGAAACTGCAGCCCTTGGCAGGGCAGGACACCCTGCTTCCAAAACCAGGCAGCCACCTTGGCCACCTCCGATATTCTCTCCAATAAAATTTCCAGGAGACACCTTCTGCACAACCCAGCAGGTCCCTGCTCCTGCCTGCACTTGGAGCAAAACAAAACCAAACCCTTTGGCTGAGACTTTTCAAAACCTCCTGAAGAGGCTTGTAGTTGAGAGGTAGCTTAGGTCAGTCTGCTGCTTTTGAAAACTCCTCTTCTTGTCTGTGGTATATTTTGTGTAAAACATTAATGTATAAATATTCTGAAAATTAATGCTTTTTGCCTCAAAGTGACTGCATAATACAGAGAGAAATAACACCTAGAAATTACCACTGATTTAGTGTAGGCTATCTATTCTCAGCCAGCTGGCTTGTGATATGAGCTGCTCTGTATTTAAAAGCATAGCTTTCTCCCATGCTTGTCTCAGTTTGGGTGACTTCTGTGGTGTCTCTTTGCAAAGCTCTTTTACCAGGGCAGTGATTTGCAGTTCACATAGGCCACCAGGCTGCTGCATTATGACCTTACGTTATAGATAATACAATTTAAGATGCTGATTACAGAATGGTTCTGTTGAAATAGGAAGAAAACTTCTGCTGGTCTGTGAGGCTGTTTCGCTTCTCTTGAAGCATAAACGAGTTTATTTTGTCATCTCCTAAAGATCAGCCATACTTTTTGCAGCACACACACACGATGTATTTCCTGCTAATCCTGTGGTTATTAATCTGTCTTGTGGTAGCAGCAATGGCTCAGAACCCAAGCAAAGAAAAACAAGGTTTGAACTTAATATATGTCGTGCAAGGTGTTTGTTTTTACAGGTGACACATCCATGGCTGGCTGTTTCCAAATGTGGCATTATTCAACAAAGTATAAAAAACAGTCAGACTAAACTATTCAAAAATAACAACCTTTTAGCAATATGCACTATCTCTACAAGTGAATATATTAGTGTTATTAATAATAGCCTCACATTAATGCAAAGCTGTGCTGTCACCTGCCACAGAACAGCAGCTGTGTGTATTACTCCAATGGTTATTACATTACAAGGATGCCTGAAGTCTTATGCTGACATTAAGTGAAGCAAGCAAGGAATTTAATGCATTTAACTAAGTAAAAAAAAAAATTTTAATAATACCTGTAATTTAATATATGCATGTTCTTCACCGTGGCAATTACCCACAAGTCCACAAAGAACAGGCAGGGCTTTAGGCTATCAGTGAGTTTATTCAGAATTATTCTTACGGATGATAGCACTTCATGGTTTTCAAAACAAGCTTGCTCATTACACTGCTTTCAGCTAACTGTATTTCTGCAAGATGCCCCTTTCATTTGCTCATTTGCTCAGCCAGGAATGAATGAGAGGGAGCTGAAGGGGAAAAGAAGTTCAGAATTATTAACCCAATTTTCCAGCTTAATTTTTAGCACAAAGTAAAAACATACAATCATCACCTCACAATAATCTCTGGACTCGGTTATGCTCACTTAGGTAGGGTTGCAGAAGTTTATGCTCACAGAAATTTATGCCTGTTGCATTCACCTGAATCTGTAGCCTTCCAGAAGTCTGTTCCAGATTTCTGAATAGACTGTGCACCCTGGTGTGCTGAGGCCATCCAAATGCTCCAGTTGGATCATCCTCACTCCTTAGCAAACAGATCCTTTGCCAGCATAGGCCGACTTCCAGTTTCAGGTCACCATGTTTCTGAGACACGAGATGTCTGAAATGCAAAGTTTACAAATTTAAGATTCCAATGGCCCTTTTTTGTTTATGTCTCAAAACCCTAAGCAGTAAGGAATTTGGACCCTTACTCTGTCATTCTCAGGTAAGTTCTAAGTTTCTTCAGGTTAAGACAGCTACTTTCCAGGGGCCATGCCAGCAGTTTTTCCTACTTTTATTGTTCAGTATGCCGAGAAGATAAGGAAATGGGTCACAAACATCATCAGAAACACTGCATTTGTTTAAGCATATTTGTCACCACAATCTCGTTGCAATTGGCTTTTCCTATGCAGTGGTGTAGAACTCATAAAACCGTTCTTAAATATTGACTCATTTTATTTGCCTAGTTATCGGCTTGGTTCATTTTATTCAAAAATAATCAATAAAGTATTTACCTGGCAAAACATTTCCTCAAACATTTTCAAACCAGCCAGTGTAAGACCAATGTTGAAAAGTTTGTTTTCTTCATTACAGCTCTAAATTGTGGTTTGTTTATTCAGAAAAAAGACACAGAAAAGTATGGTGTTATCTAGCAAGTGAGATTCTAAAAGATTGTGCTTTTTGAAATTGTAGCTGGAAGTTGTAATGGCACAAGACTGTTCCACTGAAATACACTTATGTTGGAAAAGAAATTCTTGGAATTAAAAGCTCTGCTCTTTCAAAAATGTTTGGATTTCATTTAGGAAGTGAGATCAAAATATTTTGCCTCAGGATAAGTAATCTGGTATTGCAATATTTGGTTTGTGAGACAGCGTCAAAATATTAGCATCGTTATGGTGATAACATGCAACTCTCTGACAAAACCCCTCAGCCTGCACAGAAATTTCCTACAGGTCACTGCAAGGATTCAGTAACACAAGCCAGGATAAAGTGTTTCAGTGTGGCTCTGCAAACAGAAATTTTTATGTGAAAAAGTTTAAATTACCTCACTTCACCTTAAAGACCTGAAGGGTTGTATTCGGACATTAGAATTTGAAGAGTTTCTTTGAACTTTGATTCCGGGTTTAACTTTTGTTATGTTTTATGTGAATTTATTGTCAATATTATTATTTTATAATCTTCCACAGTAAAATAAATTCTAAATTTTTAGGATTTCTAGCATCTGATTATATTTATCATAATCCAATAAACTAAACTACCTTAAACATAAAGCAAGCTAATTTGTCTGTCCCAAATACATACTCACATGGCTTTAACAAGACTTAAGGGATGAAGGGTAATATTTTGTCATTAGAGGAAAAAAAAAGCCTGCCCATTGTTTTACCTGGCAAGAGTCTTCCAGTGTCTAAATAACACTGTATTCTGCAAAAGCTTCATAGCCTAGTATTTATTTCCAATTCTTGAAAGATACGTGACAGAAAGATGAACGTGTCGCTCTCTCTGCTGTGCCCTCAGTGAAGTAAGATTCCATCAGTGCTTTGAGCTTCCTGTTTGGCAGATAACAGACCATGGTAATAAAAATAACATGTTCAAAGATACAGCTAAAGCCTGTGCTTAGGCTGTGTGAGAAGTTTTTATTGAGCATCTCAGCACTATGAACACACAGGGAAAGCAGGGAGAGAGAATAACCAAACTGCCACACCAAACAACTCAGTAAACCTGGGGCCATCACCTGGGACTCTTAGTTATTGAAATCTAGAAAAAGCCACAGCACATAAAAATCGAAAAACCTGCTGCTGTAGCGTGTGACAATACAACCCAAATGGGTGGTGAAGGCTCTGGAGAGGGCAAGGCACCATGAGGGGAGGTGGCAGGCATTTCCTAGAGGCCTCCCAGTGTGGCATTCACATTCTCTGAAAAATCCCTTTGCCCAGGATTTTTCTCCTGGGAAGCAGAGAGAAGCCTCAGAGAAAAGGAAAACAATTCTTATCTCATTTGCTTCTGCTGTGTTGTGCTCATGTGGAATGTGTTTGGCGATTGTTTACCCACAGGTGATTGTCTCATTGGATTCTGGTGTGAGTTGTTTTCACTCTTTGGCGAATCAGGGCCAAGCTGTGTCAGGACTCTGGAGAGAGTCATGACTTTTCATTATTATCTTTATAGCATTCTGTAAGTATCCTTTCTATATTATTTAGTATAGTATAGTATTCTTTAATATAACATAGTATTATAAAATAATAAATTAGCCTTCTGAGAACATGGAGTCAGATTCATCATTCCTTCCTTTGTCTGGGCACCCTGCAAATACAATATCCCAGGGCCTCCCTCTGCTCACCCATCCTTCCCTCTGCTGTCCCTGCTTCATTCCCTCTGCCAGCTCCGATAGCCCAGGGCGATGCCAGGAGGAAACAGGTCTCAGACAACTGACAAAACCCTCCTCCCAGGCCAGGACCAGGGCAGCCATGCTGAGGAGAGGTAGCCACAGGGGCTGGCTGCCTTTCCTCAGGCTGAGGTGGGAATCTCAGGGCTGCAAAAGAGGGTGAGGACATTCAGTTGTCTGGCCTGCGGCACCCTGAAAGAGCAGTGCAGCCGTACCCTGAAGAAATGGCTTTATAAACACCCTCTCGGATCAGGGACTTTGAGATTTAGGCAAACACAAGGAAAAAATTGGGAAATAAACAGCTGCTGAGGCCCAGCATCCCAGGAAACATGTCCCTCTATGGATGTCTTATCCAGTCCAAGAGTACCACAGAATAATGTGGGCTAGGCCTGCCCACAAAGGGAAATCTAAGGGATTTAATCCAAAAGAGAAGTTCTGATTTCATGGGAGGTTAGTTTGGTTTCATTTTAATTCTTTTCTGTATGTTCTGATCCAGAATTAAAGCTACCATTATTTGTTCTATGTCATTCCACCCTGATTTGTTTCCCAAGCTACAGCCATTGAAATGCTGAATAAAAGTATGGCAAATTATAATTGATGGCATGAAACAATGGAGCGGGGGCAGATTTTTTTTTTTTTTTGTAAAATTTTATTTTAAACACCAGTTCAACATTTCATTTCCTTTCTTCCCAATGCATCCTTCCCTATTACTCTACTACTAAGCTTTGCCACTCTGGTTTTGTCCCCCCATCCACCCAGCATGATCAATGCTCCAAAAGGATTCTTACCTGTCTCACACTAGTATTGTTGGTACCAGCAACAGTCTCATCATTTACCCTGCACTGAAAGATGGGAAAAGTTCAGCCCTGGGTAAGTTTTCTGGCTTCTCACTGTAATAACTAGTGCCACTAACACAATAAAATTTTATATCATTTTTATTGCATCCCTCCTAGAGAATTATAGGCAGAGCAGTGGCTTGCAGAGCAGATGTGTGAAGCTGCAGACAGAACTGCATCTGTTTCCTTTTGCCACAAATTGTTTTGTATAGATCCCTGTTGACTAGGAAATTTAACATACTGTCACTGTACATCACATTTGTAATAAAATCATTGTTAAACAAACATATTATTCCCTTCTACTCTCCTCCTCCTTTTCTTTTTCTAATAACAAACTGACTTTATATTCTCTCCATATTCTTCCTTCTCACTCCCCAAAATAGATTATTCTTTTGGCTCCAGTTTTACTTGGACCTGGACCAAGTCCAGAAGTTTGATGTCGGCTTTTACAGC
Organism: Hypocryptadius cinnamomeus; assembly: GCA_013400635.1. Lineage (NCBI taxonomy): Eukaryota > Metazoa > Chordata > Aves > Passeriformes > Zosteropidae > Hypocryptadius > Hypocryptadius cinnamomeus. The sequence goes on from VYZP01022051.1 coordinate 9,120, forward strand.
AGTCCTGAGAGTACAGGGAAGGTGGGGAAATGTCAGTAAGAATCTGCTGCTTCCCACTAAATCAAAACATATTTGTCACTGTATTTCTTGATGGGATCTTGTTGGTTTTTTTCTTTCTTTCTTTTTTTCTCTTGTTTTCTTTCACCCAAACCCTGCTTTCTATGAGCAGAAGAGAATTAAGTCACCATCCAGATCCAGATATGGAATTGAAAAGAAAAGCTGTCTCTGAGCTGCAGGAAGTTGCCTGCAGCATTTAATCTCCAGGCTGGGGTGATGCCCCACTTTTGCTGCAGCTGTGAATGCTTTGCAACCTCATCCTTCCCTGGGTCACTGCAGCTACTCCAGTTTTTGGGCTGTGGAATAAAACAGCTCCTGGTTACTGATAAACACGGAAAGCAGAGGCCTCTGAGAGCACATTGCCATTTGCAAGCTAAAACAACCTAATTTTTCTCGTATTCCTAGAAGAGGGAGAGTGGTATGTTCATGTAACACAAACCCTCCAAGGTAACATATCTTTGGGAAATACATGTTTTCTGAAGGATGGGGCCACACCAGCTGCAGCTCTTCTTCTTGGAGTATGCTTTCTCAGCGTGGGCTGTGTCTCAGAAAGCAGGAAAGCCAGACTCTGCCTGTGCCATCTCTCATGGACACGTAGCAAAACCATACAGAACTGCTGGGGGCTGTGGCTGTACATCATTCCCCAAACCAGTCATTCTCACAGAGAGGCACTGCCATACCAAGTATCTGGGTACAGTGCCAAGCTGGGAACACAGCTGACACAGACAATAATGAGGGGAAGCTGATGGGATTATGACTGAAAATCACAACAGTAATAAAATGACAGAAGGAGTCACAAGCCCTTTAAGGGGTTCTGCCTTATTTGCATTTTCTTATGTTGCTTGGAAAACTTAATGAAGTTTATCTTCTGTCATTAAGATAAACCAGCTCTGTGGTGGTGCTGTCAGAGCTTCACTAATTAAAAGTCAGCCTCCAAGTGCTTAAAGCTTGTCTACACTTGAAAATTAATTCAGTTTGAGGTAGCGTATACATTTAATTTGCAGCAGCTATATTACCTAAATTAGGATATCTATTTTGTAGGCAGGGTTCCTCTGAACTTGGCTCAAATTGAAACTGAGCATTTGCTTCTTTGCCTTATCCTGAACCAAGATATCTGTGTATAAGGAAGGATTCAGAGATACCTCTTGCTAAGTATCCCCATGCACAGACAAGATTTAGGATGGCTGATCCACAGCACTTTCCTTTCTGAATGCTTCTCCCTGCCTTGTGCCCCATCAACTGAGGTTAAGTCTGCAAGCAATAGATGATGCATGGCTGCAAACAATGTGTAAAATTGATATAGTTATCAAATTTGTATGGACCTGTAGTGCTTATGCAAGGCTGCTATTACAGCACAAAGCCTAAATAAGAGAACTTAAACCTTGATTAAAACCTTTCTAAAAAGGAGCAGGGGGAGGAACACCAAATACGGTGTCCAGAGGAAAATATTTAGGAGGACTCCTGCATATGCCAGTACATGTGTGTGGACACACATACATGGATACATGTGCAAATACACAGGACAGGACCACGTGTTGGTTTCCAACATAACCTTAAGGATAATACAGGATGCAATTGGCAGTGGTCATCCAGCTGGGATGAGGTATTCCTCCTGCTGGTATCCAACTGCTTGCTTAAAATGAAACGCTTCGCAGTAGAAATGCGCCACAGCTGGAAAACATGAACGAGTCAAAACAAATAAACAATCCCAAAATTAGGTTTAAACCAGAGAATAAAAATCAAATGTCATTTGAAAGCGTACTAAAATTGGCTGGTGTCTGAGAGAGCATTTAGTGGCTCAGCACTTCTCTGATGCACTTCAGAAATTAAAGAGAGAAACAGAGAAACAGTCTTAGAGGAAGCAATAAATAATGGACACTTTCAACACATAATTTGCACTTGAATTAACTAGGCTGGCTACATTAATTCATCCATTATGAAAGGAGAATTTTGCTGTCTACATTTTCAGGCTCCCTAGTGTGCTAAGTCAAATGGGCATTGGGGCAGGGACTACTGGCTTCCTAGAAATTGCTACTAAATTACTCTCCTCCTAATGATTATCTAGTTCACACAATTTGGAAACTTAATGCTGATAACAACAATTGTCCCAGGGCCTTGTTTGGATTGTGAGGGTGAACAGCTACAGCAGGACTTTTGGGTAATCCAGGCCTCACTCAGGTTTTTGCCTGAAACATTTTTCAGGCCTCCCACCTCAGAAGGGTTAAACCACATAACCAAGGTTACTGTGAATTCAACATAAATTTAAAATTTTTTGAGGCTGAAGGGTGATTTCTTTGCAACATTATTTGAATTGCTTCCCTGAGAAAATTTCAGATAACCTTAAAATGCATAGTTGCTGCAATATATGACAATAGGTTATTAATTATATCGCTTAGAGCATCAAGAACTAACTGGAGGAAGACATAAGCTTGGAGACATATGGAATAATCAATATATTACATTGTTAATAATGCATTTTGTTTGCAACTACAAACACAAGTTATATCTTCATGAACTACACCATCGGGATTTTCAAAACCACGCTCAAAAATTCCAAAAGCATTTGAAGAAAGGGGAAAAAGAAATTATCATCTCTCCATTGCAAACAAACAGTGGCAGAGAAGGAAACCAGCTCGTATTCCAAACCATGTTCAGGGTAGGGTCACATCCCTTTGCCCACTCTATGTCAGGAGAGATACACCAGAGTAACCTCCAAGGGCACCCCAGGCTTCCCAAGGGACACACTGTGGGCTAAGGAGAGGATGTGAGCAGCAAGGCTTTGACAGGAGCACGGTTCACCAGCAAAAGCGATTTAAATTACTGACACTTCTGCCAACGTCTGGAGAAAACTTGTTCTGGTTGGGGAACAAGAACAAGCAAGTGATGGATGGGCACCTGACAGCACTGCCCTTTGCTAGTGAAGCTTTTAACACCTCTGGAGTCAGAGAGGAGAGAGGAGCTTTACCACATAGCTCAAGTCACACAGCCAGGTCAGGACAGGATGGATTTTGACAGAATAGTGACACTCTCCCAAAACAGCTATGTTGCAAAGCACATGTGCCTGTTGCTCACACTTTTCCAAGCTTTGTGTCCCACATCCTGGTCTACCTTTCCCCAGAGAAACATAACGCTTTCCAGCATCACTGGGTTTTTTTTGTCCTCAGTTCTTTTTTATAATGGAGGAAAAATCACAGCAGTCCCTACTGTGCCAGAGTATTACTCCATCAGCCCATAGAGTTTGTCCACCATTATGGACCATAACTGTGGTGTGAGGAGAAGGAAGAAAGAGAACAGGAAGGCAATAAATCAATGCTACAGTCCTTGCAATTGGCACTATAATCCTCTATCTGAGAACTCTGGCCTCAAAAACAAAGAGTTAGAAACATTTATACTCTTTCTTTTGATCGCCATGATGAAACAGGCTGAATGAATTGCTGCCTACTAAAGGTACCCAAATATTTTCCACTCTCCTTCCTCAGTGTCTATTGATTTCTTCTGTGCAGGAAGCTGCATTGTTACAGAGTCCAAAGGGACAGTCTCCTTCCCTGTCTGCTTACACACTTGGAAGATGGGACCAGGCTACGTGACTGTCCTTGCTGCCTTTGTCATTTCCATCCCAAAGACTGTGGATACATATCTTCAGCATTAAACCTAAGAGGCAAGAAACGTTGTCCTGTAAGTCACATCCTTCAAGATATAAATACATTTAAAGAATTGCTAAGGTTTCTTTCTTTGCTCTTAGCTCCAGAGAAGATTAAAAAATTTACATCTAAACAGAGTGAATTTGAAGACCATAACAGGATGGGACTTTAAATATTGATTTTGTTATTAGTGGAATGTTACAGCACAAAGCATCTACCACATGCACGGTGAGGAGAGACAGACATCCTCTAGAGCAGCTAACGCCCTGGAACCTTACAGGATAACTTTTAAAAGCATTCACTAAACACAGAGCATAGAAATTATCTGGGTGAATACATTTAAGCTACCTGAAATGATTGGCAAATGATTGACTCTTGCAAGGGCCATCTTTAAGCCAAGAGCAAACTCTGCCTGCACTTGGGTGGAAAATGAACTGCACAGATTGCCACTAAAGGGAGCGTTGCCTTCCCAGCCAGAGGCTGAGGGTGATAAAAGGGATGTTTAGACACATCATAGCAACAAGTCTGTGTTTTTAAATTTTTGTGAGCTGATACAAATCAAGGAGCCTTGAGGGAAGCATTCAAGTACTGAGCAATTCAATATCAAAGATAAGAACAAATAAAAGTATCTCACAAATCACAATTATGAGGACAGGCTTTCTCCAAGATTCATTCAAATTTTGAAAGATTCAGTATATAGTATATATTAAATATTATTTATGTATCCCTTGAGCCTTCTAATCGAGGGAAGAAATCCTCCATTTCCTAAGCTAATGTGAATAGGGTAGTTTCCTTCAATATCAGAAGGATTTCAGAAAATTAATTCTGTATCTCTGAAAAGGTCATTTATTCAAGGATGAGTGCCATAAACTTACTTATATGTCTGTTCAGCTCAAGTGAACACAAAGCAAATCAATTCAGTGTGGTCAAGTGTAATTACCTGCCAGACCAGGATCCCTCACTTGCATTTATTATTAACAATGCCACAGACACACCAAATTCAACAGCAGTTTTGATT
>VYZP01022052.1:2300-33078 GCA_013400635.1 Hypocryptadius cinnamomeus
AAAGAAACTCTTGGGCAATGTTTACTAGTACAAGGGATCTTGGCCCATGCTGAGTGGAAAGGTGGCTTTAAGAGGTCATGTAATCTGCATGCCACTGTAATCTGCATCCACCAGGAATAGGTGTCTACTTGACAAGTTTCCAAACTCTGTAACTTCTAGGAGAAAGTCCCTTCTTACATCATGGTGATGGACACTGCCATCCACGAAGCTACAAGATGCTGCCATCACCAGCTCATTCTCTTTGCCACAAACTAACATGTCTTGTTACAAGGTTCATTCTGAGAGTAAGCTATTTCCCTACTTACAAATTGCAAAGTGCATATTCGAAAGAGGGTCACTACAGCAACAGTATCTCGTCAGTTGTGTTGATATTTTTCTAAGAATTATAGGAATGGGTCTTCATAACAATTTGACTTAACAGAATTACATTGTACAGTAGATGTAGGCTTCACATGAAATTGATGCAGGTGCACATAGAAAAAAAGATATAGAAACATCTAATGACCACCATCAATCACCAACTAAATTTTAATGTTCATATAAAATGAGAAAGTTAGAGATTTTCAATCTGCAAAATTCAGAGCAGGATTACTTATTGTAATTCAAGCTTTCTCCACTCTTTTTCTTGTCAGACTTCTAAATAAGATCTTGATTTCCTTTCTCCACCCTGACTTGAATCACTCCCAAATGAATAAATCCCAAATCAAGCACCAACTATCAGTTTATTGATGTTCCTGCAACAGCTGGTGCAGTGGAGGGTTCCTAGTCAAGTAAGTACAGAAAGGTTCAACATAACTCTGTTCCAAAAGTAATATTGCTTACATTGTGTGGTCTGAAAGCTGACTGTTTGATTTGATTACAAGATACATGCCCAGAATTTTAATGAAATATTTATCATAAATAAATTTATAATTGTCTTGTATATGTATAACTGTTTTGACACATGACAGACCAAATGAAATAGCAAAGTTTCTTTGGCTGTTGAGACACTCTAGCTCACAAATGGACATACCTGAATAATGCCACTAGAATACCATTAAAATTTTATATATCAAGTGGAATAAAATCTCCATCTTCTTTTTCAGTGTGCAGTTTTTTCCTCACTTGATAGATGATATACATACCAAGTATGAATTTGCACAGTTTCTTAGTGCATACCAATAACAGGCCATATAAAGGTGACAATAAGATTCAAATGAGCTCATAACAACAGAGCAAATTGCAGGCCATTTTTAAGGAGGCTCTTATCTTGAACTTCTGAGGTAAAACCTGCTGCAGGTGCTAATGAGTGGCATTGGTACACTAGGAGGAAACTTCCTAAGCTCACAATCAGTCTAGCACACACATTATGTGTATTGCATTAGAATGGACTAAGTTCTTTTATCCTGGATTATAATGCCTGTCAATAAAGCGAAACCAAGATGATTGTTGATCTTTGCTTGAGTGGGTTAATGAAAGTAAAGCTGATCATGATTTGCTGAAATTATCCCCTGAAGGTGCAGTGCTGTACTGCTTGCCCATTGGTATCTCATACTGCCTCAGTGCTCCTGAAGTTTTTATGGCTAATGATACAGGAAAGTTGTAGCTGAATTTATATTTATGTGAAGACCATCAGTGATCTATATTATTGTAATCATTTGGCATATGAATACAAGATAAACACTTTGGATGAAAACATATGTGCCTATTTTATTACGAGAATTGGAACATAAATTGTTCACAAACTAGCTCTCATCTTGGTTAATGGTAGTGTTATTGCACCATCTAACACAATGAGTAGAAGATTTTAAGCATTGGTAAAAATCTGTGTCATTTCACCGCCACCTATCACAGCAGTATTTGGCAGGGTTCTTTTAGTGCTATTTTTCATGTTCTGTGCCTTTGCATATTGCAATCCTCGAACATATTCCACACATTTAATACAGAAAGAGGGGTAAGATATAGTTGAAAGAATAGGACTTTGGTATACCCTAATGGTTAGCAATGATAATTAAAAATTGAAAATATTAAGACTATGTCTTAGTATTAGCTGTTGGAAGTAAAAGTTTGTGAGGCTTTTTACTGAAATGCAAATTTCCTCTGGAAAAATAAAAGTCACAAATAAAAATGTTGTTGGTAAAGCAATCTCGAAACTTTCACCTTGTCTTCTGAAAGGATCTAAAGTAATTTTAATAGCCAAGTGTGCATATTTGAAAAGTTTGCTGTAAGAATGAAGTTTATTTTATAGGGAAATAACACATAGTTGTGGGAAAATAATGATCTCACAAAGTCCTGGAACAATTTCACTGGTCATGGGGAAAGAACTCAAGTAGCATAAAAGAACAAGCACTGAAAAGTGTGAGATTAAAAAGTAGATTTTATTCCTATTGTTGACTCAAATTGAATCCTGTAGACTTCCTCAGCAGTAGGAATAGATACTTGAAAATAAAAATGTATGTATCACAGCCAGGATGAAGACTGAATCTAAAGTGTCTCAAATGATGCCTAAGATCAGCTGAATAAAAATTCATTCTGATTTGCAGCAATAAAACTTATGAGATTGACAGTTCTTTATCAAAAACATCAAATATGAACTAATTTGCAACAGTTATTTTGTTTAGCAGCAGCTAAAAAGGTCTTTCTTAGAAATATTTTCCAGCACCATGCTAACAGGATTACAACCTTCCCTGTACTAAAAGAGTGAAGGCAGAATAATTGTATATGGATTAAAAAGGAAGAATTTCCTTCTCTTTATGTACCATACAAGAGTTTTTAAAGTACAATTTTCCACAGACTTGTTAATTATTTTCATATGTCTTCACAGAACAAATTAATTATAATAATAGGTAGTATAATTACTTGTTCAGTGACTATATAATAAGATTGCAGCTTAGACAAATTTGAGTTATATGCAGATTCCACTCTATGAATGCTATTACATTGAGTTGCTTTTCTGCTTGAAATTCTTTCCTATTGGTGCTTCCAAGTGTATAAAATGCTCAGATATCTCATCTGAAGCTATATAACTATTGATATTAATATGAACAAGATATTAAAATGTGTTATTGTCTAATATTCATTACTCTTCTTGAGGTTGCATCTGTGATTCTGATCTCACAGCGATCTCTGAATTTGTTATGTATAACCATTAAGACTGTTTTAAAAAACATAATCAATCAGCTCTGCTCCAGAAAACTCTACATCAAGGTCTACACAAACTAAAATTAAAAAAAAATAAAAATGGGATGAGAATGGCAAACCTTAATATTAGGAAATGCAAAATTCAGTAAATATGTCAAAATTAGTTGTCATCTTTGATCAACCCATGTGTCTTAAATTTTGTGTATGACTGAATGTTCCACAGAATATTTATCATTTTGTAATGTAAAATTCAATATTCTTAATATTGATGCTTAAAACTTTAAAAATATATTTTAAAGAAAGAACCCAAATATGAAGTGTTTGCCAAATAATGGAAAAAAAATGGCTATCAAAGATAGTCTGTTATTGTAAAATCATCAGTGCAGATATAGGGAAAGTAGAGTCTTTATGTTTAAAATCCACAATCCTAATAACAAGAAACAAGTTTTGCTTTGTTCAAAAATTGTACAAATGCAATAACTCTTCTGTAGTGTCTAAAGATCATTAAAAATAAGCTTATGTTGTCAACAACAATCTTTTTCCATGAACAGACATAAAATATTCCAAAACACAGATGGAAAGCTTCAGGTCTAAGCATTACCTCCAAAAATATTAACTTCTGTTGTATAAAATAACTAGCAAAATGTAGGTATTTCTACATGTTGGCATCCCTATTCTAATGTATGAGTTACATATGTATACATAATCTAATCTTTATATTACATTGTGAAATCTTCTCTTGGTTTTGCAGGGCCTCCCATCAGGGTTGAATTCTGTTTTCAGCATTTGTTTTAGACAACCTTTTTTATAGTTAATCCCAAAATGCAGTCGTTGAGTGATAGGTTTAAATTGTACTAATAGCTCTCAGATGAGAAAACAGGCAAAAGCTTAAATTATAAATAGGTAGCAGTAATGCATATTGTGCATTTTTTATGTTCCTTAATACACCTTTATTGCTGTAAGAAGCTATAAACTTCAGTTCCTCATTTGTAAATGGGCTGTGCCAGCTGAACATGAGAAAAGTATTTTCTAGTATATTTACCTGCAAGGAAATGTTCTATTCGGTGTATGTGTATATTTTATTTAAACAATATACTAATAGCAGTTTCTCGGTCAGGCAAAATAAAGGCAAATAATTTTATTCTATAAAAAAATGCATAAATGTGTAAATAAATAAAAAAACTTATGCTCAAACTTCTAGAGATGAGTATTTACATGGTCTCAATTTCTATATGCAGGCTCTGAACTACAAAAATGCCTCCAATATCAATAAAGTGCACAAGAACTATAAGTAAGCCGTGAAATACTGATTTCTAATTACTAGGTTCAATTTGCAATCATTTTGCTGATTGAAAAAATGCCTCTTTCCCCTTTTCATGTAATTTAGGTCTCTCAAAACAGCAAGAAAAACATGTGCTCAATGGAAAGCATTCTACCTCCATACACAAACTGCAACCTTTACAAGGTGCCTTATCATTTTGAGTAGGGTTGGCTACCTGTAGTTTGTTGTGCTCTAATGCTGCAGTGTGGACAGGTCTTTCTGTACCAATTGTCATATGGCATACATCATACGTTACCTATCTGAATTTTTGGGGCAATACAGTGAATAAAGTGTGGCTGAGACACACCAGAACAAAAGAGTCATTGAAAGGAGGATTATGCTCTAGGATATGGTCCATGGGGTCAGTTGAAATTAAAAGAAAAAATTGCCTGACAAAGTAAGACTGGTGTTTAGAGAGCAAGAAGTAACACAGAGAAAAGATGGATTGCCTTATTTTGTCAATATTAGAAACATGAAAGTGGAATTTTTTTGTGGCAAATTAGACAAAAAGTAGCAAAGTTGAAGATCCTTCTTTGGCTACAAAACATTCCACCTTTTCACCTTTTTAGTTGCTAACTAAAAAAAAAAATGCTGTGAGTGCAGATTAGATATTGATTACTGAAATTGTTTAAGTTAAAATGTTTTATTTGCTGCTAGAGCAGCAAATTCAGGATTTTTTATTTCTCTAAAATTGTCTCAGTTTATGTGGACTGTCTAGTCCTGAAGCATCTTTCCAAGTTGTAGTAATCCATTACCTGTCTCTAAAACATAAAGAAAACCCTAATTCATTTTCTTGTTGCCATTCTTTTAGAGCCAGAGTACATGAGCTATTGAGCAACCAGCACTCTAACTAAAGGCTGTAAGGAGCAAAATCCTTCAGCAGTACCTTTCAAAACTAGGTTTTAAAGTTCAGTTATACTATTTCATTGATATTACCTAACCTCCCTGGCATTAGAATTGATAGACCTCAATTATTGCCTTTATGAGGTTTTATTTCTCTTCAAGATATGTGTTGAATATCTTGCATGTATACATTTTGCACCACAATTTTTAAAGCACACAGCAGAGGGTTCTGAGTCATTTTCTCATTGAAAATAACTGCCTTTCCCTGAGTCCATCAAGCCAACAGAAAAGTAGGAAAACATTATAATATAAACAAGACAGTCTTCTAGGATGTAAAATAAAGAGTGAAGAGCTACTTTTAAGTCCCCTTCTTCCAAAATGGTCCTGGGGTTTGGATGAGAAAGACAGGAATTTAAACCTTTCCACCAAACACTAAAGGCAGTAATGACAGATTGGTACAGGTACAAAAACCAGCAGACTTACAAGAGGCTTTTCTGTTGTCAGAGACAGATATTCTTGTTAATGAGGATAGTACAAACATAGAAAGAGTGATTGAACTTGCAAAGTCTCTGCTGGCCTTGTGATTTGCCGTGACTCAGAGGAAATCCTTCGCTTCAAATCTTTATTATATTCTCATAGCATTCTCTTCTTTTGAAATATTTGTATTAATGTACTTGCAGGTATTGGTATTAATCCTAGGGTATGAAGTACTGACCAGCCAGCCACACCTCAGTGCCTTTAAAATCATGGAACAGATCTTTCTGGAACACATGTCCAAGCATATAGAAGACAGTGAGATAATTAGATACAACCAACATGGCTTCAACAAGGTCAAATTGTGCCTGACTGATCTTGTGGCCCTCTACAGTGGAAAGGGCAAGACAAGAGCTGTAGCTGTCAACTCTCCTGACTTCTGTAAGGCCTTGGACACAGTTCCACACAACATTCTTGATACTACATTGGAAATATATGGGTTTGACACACGAATTCTTAGATGGATTAGGAATTGGCTGGATTGCCACATCCAAACTGTGTAAATAATTCAATATCTAAGTGGAAAACAGTAACAAGTGGAATCCCTGTGGCGTGCACACTCGGATCAATACTAGTTAATATTTTTGGTGTTGATATAATATGACCGAGGCACCCTCAGAAAGTTTGCTGCTGACCCCAAGCTGTGTGGTATGACTGATGTGCTGGAGGGAAGGGATGGCATCCAGAGGGACCTAGACAGGCTTGAAGAGTGGGCCTGTGCAATACTTACAAAGTTTAACAAGGAAAAGTGCAAGGTGCTGCACCAGGATCAGGGCAATACACAATAGCAATATAGGCTGTGTGATGAGTAGATTGAGAACAGCCCTGCAAAGAAAGACTTGGAATTTCTTGTGGTTAAAAAAATGGGCAAGAGCTGGCAATGTGTACTTGCATCTCAGAAAGTCATCTGTATCCTGACCTGCATAAAAAGCAATTTTGCCAGCAGGTTGAGGGAGGTGATTCTCCCTCTCTACTCTGCTCTCATAAGACCCCATGTGGAGATTAGCTCTGGAGCCAGCACAAGGAAGAAGGCCTGGTCATATTACAGTGGGTTGAGAGGATGGATAGAAACAGAGTGCAGGAACATGTCTCCTATGAAAAAATGATGGAAAAGTTGGATTTATTTAGACTGGAGAAGAAAACACTTTTGGGAGACCTTATTGTGCCCTTTCACTATCTAAAGGAGGGATTATAAGAAATATGTAAAGAGACTTTTTACCAGGACTGTAGTGATAAGGGTCAATGTTTTCAAACTTGTAAGAGGGCAAAATAAGATTGAACAATAGGGAGAAATTTTTTATGGTTTGGGTAATGAGGCACTGGAACAGGCTGCCCAGAGAAGTTGTTGATGCTCCATTCCACAAAATGTTGAAGGACAGGCTGGATGGATCTTCGAAAAACCTGTTCTAGTTAAAGTTGTCCCCATGCATGGCAGGATGCAGATCAGAAAATCTTCTGATCTACAGCCTGAGAAAATTTGTAAAACTCAACTTTTGGCTTCTTTTCACTGTAAAGCACTTTGGTCTGTGCCAGTTTGATTCCTCTAACACTGCCATTCCTTTGACTAAAGGACTATCTATTTCCTCGGTGCCCTAACTGTTGTCTGGGGACAACAACAAATCATTGTTGTTCATTGGAGGCCAGGAGACCTCCTGATGAGTGAATGGTGAAGATGAGAAGGCCAAATTCAAGAAAAAAGAGAGACAAGGACCTGCTGCACAAGTCTTTTTCTCTTCATGTCTCACAAAAAGTCACCTCACAAGAATAATTCTCAAGTATTCTAGGCAGATTGGGTTTTGATTTTGTAAGTGTTTGTGAGATGGTGTGTTTCACTCACATGCTAAGGGTGTCTCCTAGGAGTAGATTTCACAATGCATCAGTGCTAAAAAAATCCACAAAGCTGAGCTGCTGGAGAAAGATGAATCTGTGTGTCTGTCTGACTGTGAATATCTGTAAGAGCAGATCTAATTCATCAAAAATAGAAAAGCTGTTGTTTTATTTCTCAAATTTTTGTCTATTTTGTATCCACATTTTAACATAAAGTATTGCAGGGCTTTGTCTTACATAATAGCAAGTGGAAGTACTGCAATCAGTCAAAAAGAAATACACAGAAATTAGATTTATAATGATGAGATAGGTTCAGCTCTTTGATTTAGAAAAGTATTATGAAAAGTTGTCTGTCTGACATGTTATATATCAGTAAACATGTCGATTGGTGCAAATTTCAAGTAAGCCTAATTTTTTTTTGTATTATCTCAGATTCTAACTGCATTTTTACTGACATAACTCACTAAATTTATCCTAGTACAGAATCTTCAGGAATTTTGCTTTAGTAAGTCTCATCAGATAAGAGCAGTTATGGATATGACTAATAATCTAAAGGGTTGATAAATCCAATTTGTCAAATAGTTCTTACATTCTTTTTACAAATCAACACCTTTTCTAACCTTTTTTTTTTTTTTTTTTTGGACAGGATATTTTTAAATTGAAATAACTTTACAACATTTCACAGAAGCCTGATAATAAGGATAGATAGTTAGTTAATATGATAGTTTTAATAAACAAATACATTTTCATGTGACATATAGGAGGAGTGTTCCCCTGAATAAAGGGATTCATGGATAAAGGTAGATTTTTTCTGCTGAAAATAAATTTTATATTTGTATACATGTTAGATTTCTCAGTATTACTTTATCCTATTGACATTCATAACTAGTAAATGGGTGTTGTGAAAAAAAAAACAAACCAGCAAAACCCTGGAAAACTTATGTGAATGTGGAAATTTAGTTTGACTGTTTTATAAATTGAGTTAAACTTGTCAGCTTTAGGTTACATAATTTTAAGAAAATTGAGAAATACAAATAAAAGTGAGTGTGAGAAAGTAATTCATTAAAAAGTATTTCACAGTAAACCAATTTACACAATGTAATGTAAACGTTAACCAACATAACTGATGTGATGGATAGGTGGTGTCAAAAGTAGAGTATATCATGAGGAATTTTAAGTGAAGTAGTATTGTTAGTGTACATTAAGTAGGAGCTTATTTATGTTTAATGTGCTATGTAAAATCAGTAGATCAAAGCCGTTAAAAAGCATGGCATGACAGGAGTTTAACTGTTTCACTCATTGCTATGGGAATTTTAACTAACAGATATTCTGAAAAAACCAGACTTTAAAACTACTACCGTAGAATCATTGAATAACCTGGATTGGCAAGGAGCTCAAGAATCATCATATTCCAACCCCCATTCCATGGGCAGGGGTAACTTCCACCAGACAGGTTGTGCAGAGCCCCATCCAGCCTGGCCTTGAACTCTTCCGGGGATAGGGCAGCCACAGCTTCTAGGAAACCTCTTCCAGTGCCTCACAACCCTCACAAGGAAGAGTTTTTTTCTAATGTGTAATTGAAACCTGCTGTCTTTCAGTTTGAAGCCATTCCCTGTTGTCATGTCACTCCAGACCCTTGAAAATTGTGGGCTCTCTTCATGTACTGGAAGGATGCAATTAGATCACCCCAAAGCCTTCTCATTTCCAGGCTGAACAATCCCAGTTCTCTCAGCCTTTCCTCCCAGCAGAGCTGCTCCATCCCTCTGATCACCTCGGTGCCTCCTCTGGCCTGGCTCCAGCAGGTCCCTGTCCTTGCTGTGCTGGGACCCCAGAGCTGGATCAGCCCTGCAGGTGGGGTCTCAGCAGAGCGGGACAGAGGGGCAGAATCCCCTCCCTGCCCTGCTGCCCACGGGGCTTTGGATGAGCCCAGCACACGGGGGATTCTGGGCTCCCAGAGCACACGGCTGGGATGTGTCCAGCCTCTCACCCACCAGGACCCCCAAGTCCTTCTTGTAGGGCTGCTCTGGGTCTGTTCATCCCCCAGCCTGGACTGATGTCAGGGGTTGCTCTGACCCAGGTGCAGAACCTTGGATTTAGTTGTGTTAAACCTCATAAGACTCCCATGGGCCACTTCTCAATCTTGTCCAGATCCCATTCTGGAGAAGACTACCAAAATATCAGGCACTTAAGTCCTTTGTACAACAATAACAAGTAAATGAGATTTTACCTCTTATATGTTTAGAAGCAAAGTTCCATTTTGCTGTGCATCACTATTACAGACCAGCCGTAATTCGGGGTGCCCTGGTGAATCCAGCTCAGCCTTGCTCAGGCAATAGGTTTCTCAGCCACCCCCTGGGATCTGAAACAGCCTAACACTTTCCCCCAGCAGTAGCAAATACAATTATATTTACTGGGCCACAACTATCAAAGCTGGTATGACTTCACCTAATTAGATTTAGCGATATCTTTGATCTATGGAATTAATGAAAAAAATATTTGCAGTTATCAACAGTATGTATTTAGCTTGTTGTAAATGACTTTAAGAAGTCCAAACATTTGAAAAGATATAAAACTTTTAACTAATGGAAAACACTGAATCTCTACTTTTACATTTTTGTTGAGGGGAAGCTGGAAGAGCAAATTGCACATTCATCCTGGCTTGCAGCTTCACAGTCTCATTTAATATTTACTCAGAAATCACAGGTTGACCCCTATTTATTTATTTCAAAGCATGTTTGAGGATGATGATAAGAAGAGGGTAAAAGTAAAAAACTGAAGCATCCAGATAGTGAAAGTTGAATTTATCATTAATTACATCTCCTGGGACATGTATGTACTGTGTAAATAAGATTAAGTATTTTCTAAATGACATTTGCAAGTATAAGTCTGGCTTATTAATGATCCAGAATTTTTGCTCCAAGAGTTTTATCTAGGGTCAAGCATATTTTAATCTAGATTTTATTCCTAAAAAATGAAGCACATACGTGTAACTACTGACATTAAAGATTTTGAATCCACACTAAAGTTTGCTTTCTTAATCTTCATGTCAGCTAAACATTTTAAAAGAATTTTGCACAGCGCCTGGCTGAATTTTTTGGAATGCCATCTACTGAGGGTGAAAAGGATAAAAAAGGGTATTTTAAGGGGCTAGCAAAAGGAAAATACTGTAATAACTTTCATGATAGAACAGTATGCTTCCAGCTACATTAACTGTTTCTCGGTGCCCTCTATATTCTTGGCCACATTTCTACTTCTGTTAATTCATGTTTTCACTTTTATACCTACCTTGTTAATATTGAAGCTGCATGAATGAATAATTATCCAGAAGATGGAGGAAGCCCTTGTCTCCGGGGAGACTTTGCCTGGAAGCATTTCACACCTCACATGGGACAGGCAGTCTGCAGGAGACCACCAAGGACGCTGTTCTCCCCAGAGAGGTTTCTCCAAGCAGATGGAGAAAGGTCTCCAGCCATGGACTGCAGTGGAAGGTTGGACTGGGCCAATGGTCTCCTGTCAGCAGGAGAGACTTTGGGAGGAGCCAGGGGGTATAAAAGTAACTGCGATACAATCTCTGGGACTTTTGGGTCTTGTGGTTTTTGCTTTAGCTAACCAGTTGTGCTTTGTGGCTATGGGCATTTTGGCTTTAAGGTTTTAGGCTTGGGCTTTTTTAGAGTTGTCTTTTTGGGGATTTTTGAATCTGGGGGCCTTTTGATTCTTTGTGTCCTTGTGTTTTTGCTTTGGCTCCAGCCTGCTGAGGTCTGCTTCTTGCCCTGGCCTTAGCCTGTTTTTGTCCTTTTTGCCCTGTCTCCAGACTGCCTTTTGGCTCTCCTGCCCTTCCTGGCCCTTGCTTGCCTCACTCACTCCTCTCTCTTTCTGTCTCTGGGTGCTTGGCTAGACACTGGCTGCTCTTCACCTGTCCTGCCTCCCTGTGTTCCTGCCCAATGCCCTGCCTGCTTCATCCCTGTGTTCCTGCCTGAGCCACTTGCTGCCAACCCTGCTCCGCTGATCCAGCCCATCGCCATGATTCCCTGTCCAAGGTTCTGGAGTTCCTGCCCGAGCTCCCACTCCCTCCCCTCATGTCCTGCCACCCATCGCATGGGAGCCGTACTTGTGGAGCTCTCCGAGGGCTGCACAGGCTCCTTGGCAGGCAGCGTGCACATTCCCCTCTGCGTGCATGTTGATGGCACTGCCCAACCCTCTGGTACTAATGCCAGCTTTTCCTCTCTGTCTTCTTCCTCTCTCTCTCTCTTTGTCTTCCCATCCTTCTCCATTTTCCTTCTTACTTTTCTGTCTTTTCTAGTCCTCTTTAGTAGGGCAACTCCTTTTTATCCTTTTTTTTTTCTTTACCAATAATCAGTTTCCAGATACAATGTTGTCTCATTTGACTTAATTTCATCCCAGACCATCAATTTTTAAAAGAACTCCTTGTAGTTCCCCGTAGTGGTACATGACAATCTTCCTGTCTCATTTATCTTATGAATCCACCCATGTTAAAATAAGATTTATCTGGACCAAAGGAGAGTGGTGTCAAGGGGTGCTTTTTGTATATTGTAGCTGATATATATTCTTTCAAGAAATGGAAGACTGTCTTCTGTGTTTCTAATTAATTTCAGTGCAATTGTTTTCTCTGGTGCCTACAGGTCATCCCTGGTTAGGGGGCTCTGCTTTGGCTGGAAAGAGGCCCAGTGGAAAAGGAACAGGAGGTGCTGGTCAACAGCAGATAAACATGAGCCAGCAGTGCCAAGGTGGGCAAGGAGGGCAATGGCAGCTGGCCTGTATCAGCGATAGTGTGGCAGCAGGACCAGGGCAGTGATTGTCTCCTTGTACTGGGCACCAGTGAGGCCACACCTCAAATCGTATGTCCAGTTTTGAGCTCCTCAGTTAAGGAAAGACATTGAGGGGCTGGAATGTGTCCAGAGAAGGGCAGTGGAGCTGGGGAAGGGTCTGGAGCACAAATCTGATGAGAAGCAGAGATGAGGGAGTTGTCTGGAGTCAGCCTGGAGAAAGGAGGCTCAGGGGGAGCCTTCTCACTATCTACAACTCCCTGAAAGGAGGATGTAGCCAGGTGGGGGTCAGGCTCTCCTCCCAGATAACCAGCGACTGGACAAAAGGACAACAGCCTCAAATTGCACCAGAGGAAGTCCTGGTTGGACATCAAGGGGAATTTCTTCACTGAAAGGTTGTTGAGCATTGTAACAGCGCTGCCCAGGGAAGTAGTGGAATCACCATCTGTGCAGATGTTCAAGAAATGACTGAATGTTGCACTTAGTGCCATGGTCTTGTTGACTAGTTGGTGTTTGGTCAAAGGTGGGACGCAATGATCTTGGAGGTCTTTTCAAACTTTAGTGATTCTATGAATCTATTCTATGATTCTGTGACTGTACAAACCACATTCACCTGCAGTGGTGAGAGGGTATATTAATTAATATTTTCATGTACTTTCTCTACACAAATGTGCTTGCATCACAGATAATTTCTCAATTCCTTATAGCATACTTGTCTCTGTATATATCTATTGTATCCTAAATATTTGAGAGATTTCCCTCTAAAGGCTGAGAAGGAAGAGTTCTCAGAGTGATAGGTAATTTCTAAGGCACCATGACACACAGCCACAATTTTCCATCAGAGAGATACAAAGAAAATGAGCTGGTGTAAGAACAGCTGTGGTGTCTGCAGACATGAAATATTTGAAATAGTTTGCTGAGGCATGTTCAGCACTCCTCTGCATGGTGAAAATGAGATAAAACAAGCCTGACCTGACGATGCTTTACACTGGAGAAGAGAAAGCCTGTCTTCATCAGAGTCAAGACTGAACTGTTTGTCTAAAATTCTGCTCACCCATTCTGCACCTTGACAGGATGATCTGTTCGAAGTTTTTCATGCTGCTAAGTAGCTTAACCTCAGTAAGTGGGTGAGCAAGTGTTCTACAACTCATGTTAATTCTACATCCATATGTTGAGTCAATTTTAAATGGTTATTACATGTTATTTGTCACCGTGCCATGCATTTTTCTTCAAAATGTCATGCAAAGTCCTAAAACAAGCAGACTGTAACCTTTTCATGGTTCAATTAAAACAAAATACTGTATGTAGGGTAA
This sequence comes from Hypocryptadius cinnamomeus, assembly GCA_013400635.1. Taxonomy (NCBI): domain Eukaryota; kingdom Metazoa; phylum Chordata; class Aves; order Passeriformes; family Zosteropidae; genus Hypocryptadius; species Hypocryptadius cinnamomeus. The sequence continues at coordinate 16,043 of VYZP01022052.1, forward strand.
ATCTGAAAATGCTGTTGTGAAGAAAGTAGTTTTTTATAGTTCTTACATGCATCACTATGAAAGGTTTGTGAACAGCTTCATCATAGGAAAGGTAAGATAGTGGTCTGAATATGCCTTTGCAGATAATCTGGGAAAATGTATTTATCATTCTAACATGTTTAGAATAATGAAATTTTTACTAAAACCTATGCATTTCTGCCTTTAAAATATTTATTTATTATTTAGATATTTATTTACCCTGCCCTTCCTATGACATTTATTTCTTAGAGTAGTGAATGTAGAATATGGTTTATTCAACACTGTGAAAATGGGGTTTGACAGCCTTGTGTGTAAATGTCACAGCTTAATATGAAGAAACTGTATTAATTTGGACAAGTGAAAGCACTAATCATCTTCATTTCATATGTGGAAACTAAGTTACGGAAGGTTAGACAGAATAATGGTTATTTATGTACTTTGTGTTAAGAAGTCACAGAATAAAAGCCATTTTTGGATCCAGGTTTATGATCATTCACAGGAATGCAACCACCAGGTTACAGAGCTGTGCAAATTTTTTTTTTTTTTTGCTTTCTGCTGCCCGCTCTGTAGGGAATTATTTATTTCTAGTGTCTTCATTTTCTAGTTAGGACATGGAACTGAAATACAAGGTTGATCTCCAGGAAAAACCCAAAGCCAGCCCATTACTTAGAAGAATCAACAAATACTTTTTTGATTTCTAAACCAGAATTTTTTTCAATATTTCCTTTCAAGGAAAAAGACAAAAATCTAGTCGTCCAACTTTAATGTTAACATTTTCATGTGTAGTATATCACAGAATTCACAGAATGACTAGGCTGAAAGAGACCATAAAGATCATTGAGTCCAATCCATGCCCCAACACCTCAACTAAACCATGGCACCGAGTGCCACATCCAGTCTTTTTTAAACACATCCGGGACTGGTGACTCCACCACCGCCCTGGGCAGACCATTGCAGTACTTTATCACTCTTTCTGCAAAAAACTTTTTTCCTAATATCCAACCTATATTTCCCTTGATGCATCAAATTTAATTTGCTGATCAGGAAGGGGTTTGTTCTAATGTTTCTGCTTACATCCACATCAGCATGTACATAGAGGACATAAAATGGATAATTAATGCCCCACTGAAGTCCCTTATAATCAACTTCACCAGCTGCTGGGTTTCATGCAAACATAGGCAATGTCTTGATTTGCATCCTTGGGTCTATTTGAATTATTAGGTCTACTTTAGGAGGCTAAATGATAGCTCTTTCTCCAAGCTTGGTGTAAGCCATAATGTATTCTCAGGATTACCCAACTTCACAGAAAATACTGGAAAATTTATGCCATCTTTAAAAAATTTGTCATCTTTAAATGTGCTCATTTACTGTCTTCTCATTTTTGTTGCCTTCCAACCCTGAATTTATTATCTTAGTGAGTACTCTGCTGTTCTGGGTTGCAAGATGTGAGTGGAGGAGTGTATTCTATTATCATCTGTTAGAGGTGGGGCAGTTATCTTCTGTTAATTGGGCAATTTTTCTTCATCTCTTCCACAACCAATCCTCTCTCCAGGAAATATCTTCTGTTAATGGGCCATTGAGTCTTACTGCATGACTGATGAAATTACATCATCCCATTGGGAGAAGCTCTGCCCAGGGGGAGGAGCCAAGCATTCCTATCTGGATGTAATCAGAGCTTTGGAGCACCACAGTCAGCCTTTTCCACTGGATTCCTAGAGAAAGACCAGGCCCATCTACACCACCAGTGGATCTTCAGAGGAAAACTCCACCCTTCTACAGGCTCACTGCTTCAACAGAACCACATCTGTCACTGCAGGAGGACTGCAGCCACCATTTAATCAGACTGCTACCAACACCCTGACCAACAGGGTGTCAGGCTGTATTCTGACTCTGTCAGTGTTGTTTTGTATTAGAGCATTGTTTATTTTATTTTTATTTTCTTCCTTAATAAAGAACTGTTATTCCTGCTCTCATATCTTTGCCTGAGAGCCCCCCTTAATTTCAAAATTATAACAGTTTGGAGGGAGGGGGTTTACATATTCTATTGCAGGGGAGGGTCCTGCCTTCCTTATCAGACACCTGTCTTTTCAAACCAAGACAGATTTGAAAATCTACTTTTATAACAGCCACACTCAAAGCACATCATGTAGGTGAAAAGGGAGGAGAAGGAAGTAAAGCTTGACAATTTGTATCAGTCAACATGTTAAGAAGACTGGTTTGCAAATTATATGTCTCTATTGTTACTTTATTCTATAAAGAACTGGAAAAAAACCTCTGTCTGTTCCTTCTAATGACACCTATAAGAAAATAAAAAATTAGCAGGGAATGAAGGTATTCAGAAAACACTCTTAGTTTTGTAGAAAGTATATATATTTTTATAAATAAAATTTATTTTTCTGAACCTTTAAGTTGGATTTTGTCTTTTCTACAATGCAGTCCCATCTAAGGCAGGAGGATCAATATCAATGGATTGTGAGGATTTTTTTCTCTTGACTTCGTATAATTCACCTAAAGCCCTAATGTAGAAAAACAATTCAGAAAGTGTTTAAGACCCACTGAATTCAAGAAAGTTTATACCACTACGCCTGTAAGAGAAGAAAATTCTGAAATAACTGACTCAGAGTTTCAGGCCAAGTTAGGGTTGCATGGGTTATGCATCTGCCCTTCTCCTCTGAGTGTGCCAAGACATGTGACAAACACACAGTTTCTCAGGAATAGCACATGCTATTTTTCACTACTGTCAAGGCTGGTTCCTGTCACTGTTACTTCACTGGGTGCTGAAAATCCTCTTATTCAAATTGTTTCTGAGAACTGTGAAAGTTCTCCCTGCCAAAACAAGTACCCCCATTTCTGTGGTTCAGTGCCTCAGCGTGCTCTGGAAAATATGCCATGCTCTTCATCAAGGAGAATTTTATCTTATCTGGCTTTAGAAAAGTCTTTAGCTGATCATTTAATAAGAAGTTTAGACTATAAGTGCATTAAGTCCACATCTTTTTCTTCCCACTAGACAGTGGTTAAACTGTTAAATGCCAGGAGAACAACTCATAACCATCATTCACATTTGTCCAAGCTATATAAGGAAAAAAGCACAGAAAATTGCATGGTTGCAAGGTCAATTTTGTTGTTTGGTAATCCAAGGCCGTGTCACAGCAAGGACAGCTGAAAGGAGGCCAATCAGCATGTTAACTCTCTAGGCTGGTAATGTCATTTATGTTCTGAGCACCCTTTACACAGATGCACAGTATCAAGAGTTGTCACGTCCAATCGGCTTCATCTGGCTTAAATATAAAAATATTCTCTTGACTGTCCATATAACCACTTCACCAAAACTTTCAAATTACTGTGTCTAGAATAATTATTTTTATTATTTGATGATTTTCTTGTATCATTTGTCTGAGAATAATGTTTTGGGAAAAAATATTTTAATGAATAACAAATATAGCCTAACATCTTTGTTTTACACACTATTGGACAAACAAAATAAGAGCTATATATTTTTAAGGTCTTTTTCTGAATTCACAGAGTGCTAAACTCTGGATGTTTAAAAGACTCATTATTTTGTAGCATAATTTTCCGTAGTCAGTACATTTACCTTGGAGGATCTATGCTTATTTTATTGCTTAAAGCTACATTTTCTATCCAAATGTTTTAGTGTTCATAAACTAAAGATAGCAAGGATAGTCTCCTCATTGAGTAAGTTGTTCTGTCTCAAACTTCCACTGAAGTTTGATGATCCTATAGGTATTTTGCTGATAACCCTTTTGTAAAATATTTCAGAGGAAAGTTCATCTCTGCAAAGTGAGCTGTGTACAAACAAATTGCTTGCTCCCCTAAACAAAGTGAACTGTCATGGCCCATTGGAAAGCAGCAGTATTTTCATGGAAGAAGTTCTCCTTGGGAAACTGAGACTGTGCCTTTCAACACTTTGAATTTGGTACCACTTCTGCAGCACTGCTCTAGTTCTTCTGCATAAGATTTGATTGACATCAGAGTCAGATAGTAGTTGTGGAAGACAGAAATATTTCTTCTTGTCACTACAGCAATCTGTCTGCAACTGTCATTATCAACATCACAGACAACAGTAATTACAATGTATTTGTCAGTACATCACTGTTCCAGATCACTCCAATTGCCTGCCAAAAGTGTTCAAATGCATTTCTCTGTAATTCCTGCATAATGACAGCCCAAATATCCCTGTTACCTTTATGGCCATAGTAATATACTTATTTCTGACAAAAAAAAAAATTAAAAGCAGATATGCAGCAGGCTGATGCTGAGTGTTCAAGCCTTTTTGAAGAAAAAAAGTCACTAAAATTGCTCTATTTCAACAAATTAATTATAGCTGGTCAACAGGTACATGAAGAATAATATAGAGGATGCTTCTAACAATAAATTTTGAAGAACTCATAGTGAGAGAGACTTTTAGTTAACACTTTTTTCTCATATTCTCACCTTAAATTAGGTTTCAGTTCATTTTGAAAGTTCATGCACCAGATGCTGATTGAAAAGGTTGGTTGCACTCCCATACAAGTTGTTTTTTTCAAATTTTACATACAAACCACTGATTTACAGAAATTTTTGTAATTATTCCCAAATATAAAGAACAACCAAAGTCAAATTTATGCCTCTACAAACACATCACTTCATATCATATCCTTTTTCTCAAAATAAAATTCAGAATTTATCGAAACACTATTAAAAACAATAGGTGAAGAACATTATTTCAAATACTGTAGAACTGGGAAAGTAAATTAATATACATGACATGTAAGGAACAATGGAGAGTTGAAATGCATCTATCACTATGAGAATTGTGGAACAAAAAAATGTGTACATTTTGATGCTGGAGATTGGAAAAAATGCGGTTAAAACACTTACTTGCATTATTTTAGAGAATATAAAGGAAATTAATTGTAATTAATTTCCTAATTCAAATCATTACATAGCTATCAGCTTCTTAATAACAATTGAGCACGGGAAGAGCTTAAAATCTAAAATTAGCTAAATTGAAGTGAGAACAATGTGATTTTTAAAACAGCAACATAATAACTGTAGGAGTAGTAATTAATGATTTTAAAGACATAGCAGAGAGTAAAACTATTGGTCCAGATGGATTCTTGAAAGAAACTTCAAAGTAATTACCTCCAAAACCTACATAGTTTTAAACAGGTTATTTTTCTATCTATAATTATATATTAGTAAATTTATATGCAACAGGATGGATTGTAGCACTGACAAACAGGTAAGTCAATTACCTTTTTGTCATCATACAACTATTGTAAGGTTTCTAGTAGACATCTGTTGTGGTTTGACACTGGCCAAATGCCAGGCACTCACAATAGCCAATCACTCTCCCTCGCTTGCCACAGCTAGGCAGAGGAGAAAAAAAAATTGACAAAGGGTTCATGAGCTAAGGACTGGGAGAAAACAGTCCAAAGTCAAAACAGGCTTAACTTAAAGGTAAAAAGTGGATTTATTACTAATAGAGTCAGAGGAGGATAATGAGCAGTAAAATGATCCCTTAAAACACCTTTTTCCCCTCAACCCCTCCCTCATTCCCACCAACAGTGCAGAGGGATAGGGCATGGGGGTTTTGGAACAAGCAATTCTTGAGCTTGAGGAAATTATCTCAGAATAGTCAGTTTTCTCTGGCTCCTATTCCCTCAAGAGCTTTATTTGATGGGGCTTTTCCAAGCAGATCATGGAAGAGGCCAAAGTTGTCTCACAATGTCCAGGGAAATGATCTTGCTTTTAGCCTTGCTCCCTACTTTCAGGATCTTGCATTCCTATGCCTCATGGTAATTGCCACCATAGTTGCCTTTGACCTTCACAGCTCCAACAAGCCTTTCCTTTTTTTGTAAGCATGAAGCTCAGCTGAGCATCTTCCCTTGCAAACTGCTCTGTCAGGAAGTTGTTAGCTTCCTTTGACAGGGAGTTCTTCTCAATGTGCTCCCAAAACCTCACAAATTCCTCGTTCTTTTTTGTATTGCTCCTCCAGCAGATGTCAGGGTGATTCAAATCACCTATGAGGTGAAAAGCCTGCACATATTTGTCTTCTTCCTGGTGTCTGAAGAGACCTCATCTGCTGCTTCCTCCTGAACGGGCAGGGTAGGATGTTGCAAAGGCATATAGCAGAGTTGCATGTCTCAAAATACTGCCAAAGACACAGAAGTAACTTGCCACAAGATCAACAATGACAGTGGGAACTTGAGATTAGAAATTGCAACAGGATTTGGTAATTCTAAGACTGGTAAGGTGACACCTGTTTTACCAAATCCTGCTTAATATATTTGGAAAAAAATTCCCACCGTGGCAAACTGTGGGAAAGGAAGGAACTCATGCATATCACCCCAAATTATGGGAAATGCATCTGCAACTGCCTTGTGGATACCCAGAACTTGGGCTGTATAAAGGTGGTAACCTCAGGAGGAAGACTCTGGGACCCCCAACACTGAGAAACCCTGGGTGAAGAAGGACCAACGTGAAGCCACTGGCTCCATGTGACTTTTTGCTTTATCTCTCCCTCTCTCTGTCTCCTCTTTCCCTCCCCCAGCTCTTCTAACTTCTTTCAATCTCTCTACCTCACATTTACTGTTAAATAAAATCTATATTATTGACTTTGGCATGTGTTCTCATTTGCACCTTAATTCAGGCAGAGGCATCTCTCACTCATCAGAGCATAACAGGCAGTTTGTAGCAAACAGCCACCATGGCATCACCCACATTGATCTGACCTCTAATCCTGATCCATCACCTCTCAAATGTCATGTAACCCATCTCAAGGCAGAATTCTCTGTGACCCTGCTCTTCTTTCACTTGCGACTTGCCCTCTCTGCGTACCTTCCTAAACAACCTGTATCCATCCATGGCACAACCCTAATTGTGTTGACTAACCCACTATGTCTCTGTGAAACCAAGGGGATTATGGTCCTGCAGTGTTCACTGACTTCTAATTTTTCTTGTGTGTTCCATGTGTTTTTGCAAGTGATCATGACACGGACTCAGACCAGCAGGGAATCTGAATCATTTATTCAAGGAAACAAACAGGTTTCATACACTTTTCAAGGCACAGTATTTCCTTACATGATAATTCTCACTACATGACACATCCCATGTTGCCACATCAGCAACACACTTTCTAAGAGTCCTTCTATGGGGTGATTAGCCCCTGTTCACTCGTCTGTCAGCTTCCAGCAGGCTCCTCTGCCCTAGGGGTCAGCAGTGGGACACCTCCTCCCTCCAAGGTCAGGTGGACACGAGCCTCTCTGTGCTGCCATGAGCTTCTCTGTGCTGCCACGTGTTTCTGCAGGCGCGTCCCACAGCCCGCAGACCAACTCCATCCCATCTCTTCCCACATGTTGCATCTGTGAGCATACAGGCACTTCAGGAATGCACTCAGTTTTGTTGTTTTCCCAAAAAAAAGCGCAAAATCTTTCCCTATAATAGTTGCTCATGGTCATGGTTCCACCATACTAAAAGTGCGCTTTATGTTGTTTCAACAGTAGTGAGTCTATTGGAATATTTTAGGGTATTCAACAAGGGGAAAATGTTGCTTTGGTAAAAGTCATAGAAATAGGATCATACCTACTGTTCGATTTATGATCTGAAGTGTCATACTTGGTTTGTTCAGTGCTTTTTTTGCTTTTTCCCCACCTAACTTTTATTTCCTTTTCCTGTCAGTAGCAATATCTCTTGATGCAAAGTAGATGAGACTAACTGATGTTCACCTTCTCGGTATTGTCGGGGTTTGTGTTCTGGTAAAGTGTAAAAGAGAAATGATACATTCCCTCTGGTTCTCAGGAGATGAGCAGAATTATCCTTCTTTACCCCTGTTAACATTGCCAAGGTCAGCTCCTGTTCCTGGTTGTGTGATGCAGAAGTGGGAAGATATGCAGCCTCTTTCTCTCTCCCATACAAATCGAGTTTCCTTCAACACTTAAGTAGTGACTTCCAAGCTAACATCCCTTGAGCCAGTGCTGGAATGGCAAGTGTGGCTGTGTGAAAGCAATGTGGATGTTTGCTAGGGGACAACTCAGGAATTTCTGGGCTGCAATTCCTTGCTTCATGTAAACAACCAATCAGCAATTCTGGCAAAAGGAATCATCACTTGCTGAACATGAGCGTTCTTTTTATTATCTCCCATTTTATTATACCCCTTTCTGCAGATTTGCTTGAGCAGTCTCAACCACAAAGAATTAGAAAAGGAGAAAGAAATCACCGTAGTGCAATAATACTATGCATGTATGTTTGCTTAAATGTCTTGAATGTCTGAGAAAACCTATCCCAGAAACTATCCTAGGTTTTTATAGCAGAATATCTTCACTATTTTTAACTTGAAAAGGTAATACCTATGTTTAATGACATTTAAATACCCAAAAAAATCCAAGCCAGAAAATTTGTAAACTGAAGAAATGCAAAGAATATTAATATAAGACAGGAAAGCTGTAATTAACTCCACTATCTCTCCACAAACATAGTATGATAATTCCATGAAGAAATTTCTCTGAGGACAACAAAGAAATGAAATAACAATTTTACACATTCAGAGTTTAACAGCCTGAAGTAAAATACTCAGCAATCTTCCTATTCATCTAATTAACACTACTGATTCATATTCAAATAGAATTTCCTCAGGGCATGGGCAGAATTCCACAGGTTGTTTGAATTCACTGATCCTCACCTTGATGCTTCCACTTGGAAAATAGAGGGAAAATGCCTTCCGGAAATAATTTGAGTGGAAATAAAGCCTGTATGTGAATAGGTTTGCTGAATATGAAACTATGTAAGACAATCTGTCTATAATTTAATTTCTTCCAAAAAAAAAAAAAAGCTAAAAGTTGACTTGACCTTTGTTTGGACAGATTACCCACAGTGCTGTGGGTTACTGCACTGGCAAATGAGTATAACAAAATCCACCTCAAACCATTCTATGTAAAATCTGTAGCTAAAGCTAATATAAAATGTTACAGTTCGCTTTGTTTTCTGTGTGATACTTGTTTTATATCTGTAGTAGTTGTATCTTGAATAACAAGTGGAATTTACACTGTTTAAAATCTGTTGGTTTTTTCCCCTAACTTTACAGTTTTCTTCAGTTGAAGTGAAGGTTTTGAACATTTCAGAGCTATAAACATGAAGGCTAAGCTTCTTACAAAATGATTTGGTTTGCATTTTTATGGTGTCATTTAGATGTTAAGATAAATCTGACAGACAATAGTTATAATTATCAATCTGCAAAGACTGTGATTCCTTTGAAAGTAGATTTACAGCTTCTGATTCAATTAGAATAAGCCATAATGAAAACATTATACAAGCCTAGAGCATGAAAATTAAAAACATACCCTCTGGTTCACAAGTAATTGTTCCCAGTAAACCTCATGCTAGAATAAAATAAGTTAATCAAACCCAGAAAAACAAGAAAATATGTCACAAATTACTATTCAAAAGTTGAATATCACTGAGGAAAAGAAAAAAAAAAATCACTTCATTATCAAACCTGTGCAGCTCTGTATTAATTTGACCAGCAGTTTAGGATAGAAGAATATTTTGGAGGTATAGAGAGCCTTTAAAAATCTCTATTTTCCCTCATGGGGTGAAAGATGCATTGATTTTCTGTAAGTTGTATTTTGTACTTTTTGGTTTTTTGTACCTTCTGTTTTCCATTACTTAAATTGATGATGGGGTGATGTTTTCTCATTCCTGAAGTGTGTAAAAGATCACAAATAGAAACTAATTATAGACCTTTTCTTTTGTTTATGAATTTCTGTTTGTAATATTCCAAAGTGTCTCTCATGCAGTAAATTAGTGTTGCATTTTGTACAGTGTAGAAAAATCACCATTATCTCTACAAAAGAAAACAGAATGTGAATAGAATGTAGTCTGATTTTTGTCACATATACAAGAAACCGAATAAACTTAGTTTTGTGAATTCTTCAAGTGTCCAGTCACCTTTTGATCAAGGTTTTTTTAGCTGCAACTGTGACTGGAAATCTGTGCAGCTCAGGTATCAGTGCCTGAACAAGAGCCAAACAGAAATCAGTTACAAAGTCACCTGTATTGAGAAGTGAGGTGGGGAATGGGCAGACAGACACAGAATCATCTCAGGAGATGACAGTGTTTTAAGGAAGAATTTTAAGGAAAAATGGGAAAAAAAGCTTTTGGTATAAAGATTTCAGGACATCCATTCTCCTGGATGCTGGATTTCTGCTTTTTTTTAATGAATTAATTTCTAGGTTAAGAATAAATATCTCTTTCACTAACATTCTTTGTCCCAACCCAGCAGTAAAGAAAAAATGTATTCTTTTTCCTTTGTATTTCAATATGTGGATAATAAATAATGAACACAGGCTTTCCATATGCTAAAATTGTGTACTTTCACAAATATGTAAAGTTGCACAGCATTTTCACTTTCCCTCCACCACTTATAGGTGAACACCATCCTCTGAAGAGGTAATTTTTCAAAAACAGAATTGGTAAGTGCCAGACAGCATTTAATTTTTTTTATACTTTTGAACATCCCTACTTCACCTGATAAAACAGTTTTGATTCTTCTTTTCATTTGAGTAAGAGTATCTATTTCAAATTTTTAGAGAAATATATCATGCAATGAAACCTAAATGAGCTCATGTGGTTACACCACAGGAACAGCCAATAAATTTATTTTGCCTAACTGGAAAAAAGGAGCACATTAAACTTAGGACAACAGTGCACATTTTTAATTAATTTATCTGGCATAAGTACTTGTTGAAAGAAAAACAAAGGAAGGTATTGAAATGTTTTTTCTTGGTTTGGTTACAATAAATTCATGTTCAGGTGTGGAAAAGCAGTTCTCTTTATCCACTCTCCACCATGTAATTCTTAAACACCATAATTTATTTCAAGCAAGCTGTCAGAAAAATGTAGAGGCCTCGCTGATATTAATATTTTACAAGTTTTGGGTTTATAAGTGTCACAAGACAGATGATCATGTGTTCATGTGTGTTTTCACTTATTTGCTCAACTAAGGCAGAACTTGTGGCAAGAGTTCACTTTTTTCTTAGACTAGAAACAATCCACTCCAGCAGAGCTCTTTAATGTGTCTCTGCTGCAAGGAACTCATCAGTCAGGGCTCACAAATCAACCCTGATTCACAAATCTATAGGAAACCAGGCTTCATTATTTCTGGTGCTCATGAAACTGCTTGACTTGCAGAAGAACTCTGACAAACCTTACCTCTATCTTCAGCCATTTAATGAAGTTTCTTTTTGGGTGTGTATATATTTATAAATATACAACATAAAGAATTCTAACTGTTGACATTCAATATTTTTATAACAATAACATTCAATATGTTATTGTTATAAAAAGCATTATTTTAACAATTTATCACAATTATATGGTTTGTGTCATTTTACCTTTAAAAGTTCACACAGCTTGAATCTCCTTATCACAGCCTGTCTGGCTTTTTCTCGTAGCAGAAATGTGACCACAGCTTTTTCCCTTTATATGCTCATAAAGTGTTAAAGTTGAATCTTCTCATACATAAAACTTGGAGCATCCTAATATCTTTGAGAGATTAAGGTCCTTGTAAGCCTAAATAAATTAATTCTGATAATGTGATGTTGAGACAGGATGACAATCTCTATTTCAAATCTTGCCAATCCGAAAATTTTTCATACAGAGCTTGTTTTTAACAGAATGCTTGCTACATCATTAAAAAAAGATGAAGGAAAGACATTGACAAGATTGAATAAGTAACCAGGTTGTTTGCTGTTTGTCCAGCCCCAAGGTTTTTCCTTGAAAGTTTTATGTTCTCACAGGCTGGCTGGCTGAGCAAGTGCACATTGTAACCTCTGCAACAGCAGAGTGATGAATCAGATTCCTGGATCAATTTGTTTTCCTTGTCATTTGATCCATCTCAATTACTGATGAACAAGTTTAATTTTGTGTTTTATAGAACAAATTAGTGAAATACAGCATGAAACAACGAATAAACATTGCCAATCCCAACTGGTTTCCCCTTTCCCCTTTAGAAAGGTGATCAAGATGGGAGTGAAGTAAGCCCCTAAAAATGGGCTGAAATGAAACAGATGTTTAATAGCAGTGCTGAGGCTGCTGAAGCTGCACTATAACAAGGTGCCATTGATCTTGATCCTTCCAACCCAGGACTGCAAGCTGCGGGATCAAGGCCATTTTCTAATCTGTTGTGAGCTACCCCAGGTATGTACTGTTGTGCAGTTTAGTCAGGGGTTACTGCACTCCTGCATTAAAGGCACTGCTTCTGTATACTTGGGATAATGTTTAAAAGCTCCTATATGCCTGCAGAATTTGAGTGTAAAGTGATGAATCTGGGCACAGAAAGTATATTAAACAGGAATCATCATATAAAATATAATTTGGTTGTACTTTGTCATTTTCATCCTTTTTTAACTTTTTATTTCCTAATAAAAATAGGTAATAGTACTTACCTAGGCATCAAGGTCCCAGACTGGGGCATTTATGTGCTCTTTTGTTAGACTCCAACACACTGTCTTTTGATGTGCCACATTGTTTTTGGTTTTCTGTTTCCAGGAATCTCCTTTTATTTTTAGTAGCTTAGGAAATATATCTAAATTTGGATTCACTGATACATAAAGCAAAACAATTCCAATTTCACTACCCCAATAAAAGGAAGAAAATAAAAACAAAAAGAGCAGTACAGTAAAAAGTAAATATGCTATCAGATTGGCATATATCTTACATGTACCCAGCTAAAAATATGTTGTGTTTTAAGTTAAGGGTCAGGCTTATTTGGGTCATAATACCTTTAAATTAAGAAGTTATACCCTTCAAGCAATTCTAAAATTACTCATTAAATAATTCAAAATAAATGTTGCTTTGGCCCTCCTGTCTCAAACAAGGATTAGGACATTTGAGATATAATCCTAGCTATAGTAATTGCAACCATATTAAATGAATATGTAACAGAGCTGCCTGTTTCCCAGCATCCTGTGAAAACAAAGGTGTTCCAGATTGCTGGATTGAAAAGATGGCTTTCTGGACTGCCCTCTTGGTCTTTATCAAGCACATGGCCAAACCCACAGTGATAAGAAGCAGGCCTCACATTCAAATTACTCCAAGGAGATCCAATTCAGAGGACAAAGAACAATCCCCTAGGAAAATCACGTCTCCCACCAAAGAACTCAGGAAGCTGATGACTCGATGTGAACTTTCTCCACCCCATTTTTCTAAAAGAAGACTGAAACTCTTGAGATTAGCACCCAAAATTCATTGAAAGGGTAAGCATTACAACTGAGAAAAGGATTTTTATTTAACAGTTTTATGCTGCTACTGAGGCTTTCCTGCATTAATTAGGTAATTTGGACATTTAAACTGTTAAAACAACACTTGAAGAGGCATTCTTGGCCCTGTATACATGGCATGTTCTCTTTTGGTAATTACAAGACTTTGAGTAACAGGGGCCAGAGCTGTATGCAGTGTTCAAGAAATCAGTGTACCAAGGCTTTATATAGCAGAAAAATGACACCATCTGTCTCATCCTCAGTACCCTTCTTGATGGTACCCAACATTTGCTGGCTTTTTTTGCTGCCACTGAACACAGAGCAGATTCTTTCAGAAAACTGACAGATCATTTTTCAGAGCTGAGACTGTCAGTTCCAAGTTCAGCATTCCATGGAAATGGTTTGGATTATTTTTGTTATATGTGTTGCCTTACTTTCATCTATCCCATAGCTCATGTGCCAATTCTTTGCTCCCAGGTTCCATTCTCTGAGATCCTCTGCTATTTCTTGCCATTAATTTGGCACTTGACTACCTGGAATGCCTTAATAATCGGTATAAAAGCCTTTTTATAAAGATATTGGATAAAACCAGGTTCAAAACTGATCCACCAGTGACCCAACCTCTGATTTTTCTCTATTATAATATTTGATCTCTAGGACTTTTCTTCACATCCTTCAAAGAATTTTCTATCTATGTAAAAGAAATGCATCTCCTACAAAGCAAGCAACTTTTCTCCAATGCACGGTAGCTCAGTTTCCTGTTGATTTTTAGTCTAGAACTTTTTGAAGGGTTTTATATCTGCCTGATTCTCCTTATCTACATGACTATTGACAGTTCCTAAGATACCAGGGAGCTGGTGAGCCAGGATTTCCATTACAAAAGCCCCACTGTCGCTTTCCTGACAGACTTTCTCCACAGCCTCAGGGAACATATTCCTGGTTGCAAACCCTTCCATCCTAGAAGGGATGAAAGATTCAACAGCTTGCAGTTACCAGAATACTCTGCAGGATCCTACTCCATAGATATCCCATAATGTATCCAAGAATCCCATAGAATTTCTCTTGCCTGGTTGCATGTTATGAAGGCAGCCTGGCAGATTTCTGGTACTGTGCAAAGTAGTCACTGGCTGGAAGTTCTCCAGTTCCACTTTTGAATTTTTCCAGAATACATGGGTAGGCATTGTTTGTTCCCAGTTATGAAAAATGCAAATTAAAAAAACCCTTTTGCTAAAAATGCAATATTACATCCTCAATATATTGTTTAAAAGTACTTTAGATGTTTAAGTAAATATTACTTGGGACTCCTAGGATGTTTATTCTGTTAAAAAAATCTGTGAAGCTCTAACAGCTTTGATATATTTCTGTCTTACACTATGCAGGTAATGCACTATTTTTTTGTTAAAGAAATAGTAAGTTCTATAGACATTTTTTCCAGTATTTTTTCCACAGTGATTAAAAAAAATCACAGGTTTTGGATATTTAAAAAAAAATGAAACCAGGAAGAAAACCCCAATCCCCCCACCCTAGTGCAAATATACTAGTTTTCTAAAGTTATCTTATTTTTATCTGTTTTAATAGAAATGGCTAGAGGTACCTTTAATATTACTTTCAAAGCAAATATCTTGATTTGTAATGCAGTCTGTAATATAACTGGCAAAATAAAAGCCTAAAGATAGCCCAAATACTTTTCCTTGAAAATTCCATTCTTCATAAATTTCTAGAGGATTAAACTGAATGAATAGTTTCTCATATGAGAAAATTTTGATTGCAATATAGTCCAGCTACCAGCTAAATCAAAATATAGTGTTAATCTGCCCTTTCACTACAGTTTCTTCTCTTTTTCCCTACAAGCTTTACAAGAAATATTCTAGATAGTGATTTGTCTCCAGGGTCATCAGTTTTGGACACTCTGTTATGAAAATTGAAACACTTTATTTCTTGTGAAGATCAACATTTCACCAGCTACTTAAAAGGAAGGAAACTGTGATTGGAATGATGCATCAGTCATCAAAATAGTTAATCTATGAACATAGACTAATGTTCAAATGACTGAAGATTCTCTAGTTTACTAATTTCCTAGCTACTAATATAAAGCCAAGACATTTTTTATATTCTCTTGGCTTCACAGATGATCAGAAGGAATAAGGGTGGATATGTTATTTAAAAAGAGGGGAAAGCAGATATATTTGTTAAGGAGAAAGGTTCAGAGATAATGACCTACTTCTTGCCCCACTGAGAATGGAAATATCCCAAAAGGAGTCACAGCATCATTTGAGTTGGAAACAGCCTTTAAGATCATTGAGTCCAACCAGAAACACTGTCAGGTCCACCACTAAACCTAAATGATGCCTCTACACACCTTTTAAATACCTCCAGGGATGCACACTCAGCTACTTCACTGGACAGCCTGTTCCAGTGCCTGACAACACAAGTTAGAGAGGAAAAGCTCCATGTGATGCTGAAATACCTTTCATGATATCATTGCTGAACTTAGCTTTGAAATAAAATAGCAATTGTACTGTCTTCTCTTTTCTCTAAAGATCACCTAACTAGATAGACTACAGTATATTACAACATGCAAGGAATTGAATAGGACATTAAAACAATGGCATGAAGAGAAGTGGTATAAGCTTCAGAAAATATAGGAGGTTTGCTTTTGTAAGCCATTTGGTAGTTAGTGTCACATGAAAAAGCTTTGCAAGCTTTGCACTGTATAGACAGAATAAAAAAGCTTAAAGGTTAGCTGAAGTTGTCCAATAGAAGTAGAACAAAAGATTTGTCATCTGAATAGTTTGGTTGGTTTTGGTAGTTCTTTTTAAAGTAAAGGTCATTATATTTATTTTATTCTAAAGAACTGTAAATTGGCCCAGAGATATGACTGGAAATCTTGATATTCAGAGCCTTGTGTATATAACATGAATGTGAAGATGGAATGAAGGAATATAAATTCTCTATTCTGAAATGTCTGACTCGGCTGAAGAACATATGTGAGAGAAGATATCAGAGAAAATGTTTTGCACTTCTTTATTTGGCCTTTTAAATGTTTTATATAAATCAGTGTTTAGTTATTTTGCAATGCATCTTAAGCCTTAAAGATTATGGTTTTTTCTCTGTATTAGATTATGACTTTGAAAAATCACCTCATCAAAGGAACTGGTGCAGGGACTTCCATTTTTCTGTACCTTTCCCTTCTCTCCCCCTCCCCAGAAATATAGCACTGATTTTCCTGTGTCATAAGTTGTGCTTCAATATTTTTGATCCTTAAATTGAGCAAATCAAATCAAGATGTTAATTGGTTGTTCAGATTCATGTATAATTTATCTAGAAATGCATATGCATTTTTCTGATTGCATGTGTGTGATCTCAGTGGGAATCCCAGTGGGTGAGACTTCAGCATCAGTTCCTATCTAAATATTCTTTCTGATATGAGCAAAATTAAGAGTTATTAAATGTATTCCAATTCCAATTTACTGGGAATGTCTGAACACCTGTTTGAATGGACAGTTTTTATTTTCAGTCCTGTGTGCATTTTTTTAAGTCTCAAATTCTTCCATGTCCCTTCATATATGCACATTCATGTATTCCAAACACCTACTTCATAAAATGGAGATAAGGATTTTAGAAAAAACGTAGCATTTTCTTTTGATAACATCATCTAAAGTTTACTAATCGTATCAAGATTTACTGAGACATTTTAGATTTCCCAGCAGGGACAATCAGCTGTAAATTGGGAAAATTAGGAAGGAATTCTTCCCTGTGAGG
>VYZP01022053.1:0-31860 GCA_013400635.1 Hypocryptadius cinnamomeus
TCTTGAATATCTCCAGTGAGGGAGACTCCATGATATCTCAGGGCAACCTGGTGCAGTGCTTGGTTATCTGCACAGTAAAGATGTTCTTCCTCACATTCCCGTGGAACTTCCTGTGCATCACTTTCTAGCTGTTGCCTCTTGCCCTGTTGGTGGGCAAGAAGAGCCTGGCTCCATCCTCTTGGCACCCGCCCTTTGGATACTGGCAGACATTGATGAGATCCCCTCTCAGTCGTCTCTTCTGGAGGCTGAACAGGCCCAGCTCTCTCAGTCTTTCCTTGTGAGAGAGATGCTCCCTTCCCTTAATCATCTTTGTTCTCCTGCATGGGACCTGATCCAGGAGCTCCTTATCTCTTGTCCTGAGGAGCCCAAAACTAGACACAGCACTTCAGGTGCGGCCTCACTAGGGCTGAGTGAGGAGCAGGATCATCTCCCTTGATCTGAATTACCTCCATATTTTCAAAATACCTAAATTTATTTCTGAACAACATTTATCTTGTTGTGCACTTAACTCCCTCAAGTTAAGCACTTGTTAAAATAGAAGATTGAATTGTGGACTGAGATGTTTTAGTGGATATTCTTAGCTATGTCTTTAACTGCCATCCTGAAAATTTTGTTTATGTCAACAGTTCAGGTAAAGTTGCAGGGGGACACACGGGGAAATACATGACCTGCTGATGATCAGCTGTATAGAATAAATTGTCTGGAAGAAAAAAATTAGGCTTCTAATTATGGATGCATGGCATGCATCAATATCAGAACAGTTGTCTAGGTTCAGTATGTAAGCTTGAAACTGAATTTGGAACGTGCTCTAGAGAAAGGATCCTCTGATGATGAAAGCAGTACCCATTCTCACACAACTGCAGTGGTATGTGTCATTAGGGTAGAACTGGATTTTAAGGGCAACATTTTAAACTAGTGGATACTGTCCATATTTTTGAAAGACAACTGCAGCCTCTTGGTTCATTTGAGCATCTGACAAAGCACAAAACCCTTTATGAAGTTGAAAACTGGCCATATAATGCATTAATAGCTATTACACCAGGTGCCCTTATTTGGGGAGGCTGGGACAGGGGAAAACCTTGCAAATGACTCATTATAATTTCACTTCTTGAAACAGATGTCACTTCTGTGTATTTGAAGGTTCTAAATGTGTTTTTCCCTAAGTCCCCATAGCTTTGGAGTTTTTTTGGTTGTTTTGATTTTTAAATTCTTATTTACAAATGCTTATTTACACAAAGACTGTCCCCTACCATGCCTTTTCATTCTAAAAGACTAAAGTAGCCTGCTTACCTCCTTCAAATTCTCTTAATGCTACTGTCATTTCCTATCTGCAGCCTGCTCATGCTGTCTGGGGGGAAAATTTACCACAAAAAGAAAATACCTGAGAATATTTCTGTGTAACCTGATGTCTTTGGCTTCTTGTTTCCCTCTGATGAGACCAAGGCTCCTGGGCTGGTTGCTTTGTCCTCTTGAGCTGCAGTTCCACCAAGTCCTGCTTTGGTCAGAGTAGACAATTAAGATGGGATTTACCACAACTATCATGCAAAACACAGTCTGTGACAGAGGGCCCTTTTCACAAAAGGTAGTGCCAGTAAACCCTGCTCCCTGTTCTCCTTCTTTCACCATCAAGTCACGCACCAAACTAAATAAATTGGGTAAAACACTGAAGTTAATTTGGCAAGAATACTTTCTTGCTCTAGGCTGGGGAGGGGTTAGGTTTGGGATTACCCCAATTTTTAAAAGAGTAACATTACGAATGATATTAATTTTGCTCTCAATCACTCTTCTGTGCCTTTAGTGCTGTTGGGTACATAGTTTCAGACTAGCACATAAGATGCAGAAAGAGGTGATACAAGAACTACAGGGTACAATTTTAATAACAATACTTTTAAAATTCTTTTCAGTATGAACACTGAAAAAATGCTACAATATAAATCAACTAAATTCCTTTAGACTTTCAGGCCTAGTTCAATGTAGACAAGTTGCTGATTAGACTGAAACTAAACAATTTCAGGGGAATTTTGTAAATCTTCTCTTCCTCCTTTACCCAGTTCCCATGTCAGCTGAGTATACTGGTTCTAATAAAGCTGCTCTGCAAATTTTAAGCTTGAAATTTTTGAGTAAATGTCCACTTTATTTCCAGGCAGGTCATATTTTTCAGCTGAAAATTACAATCTCTGGAATGTGCACATGGCTTTTAGGTTTTACGGACTAGCTACTATATTAACCTTAAATTTCTAGTGATACTTTTGAAATGCAAGAATTGCTGCCTGTTGGGCTGCAGTCTCTTCTTGGGGAGCAAACAGTTTGCAGTGGGACACCTCCAGCAGCAGGACTGTTGCCTATCAAATACCTCATGGCTTAATGCTTCTCTGTGCCATGCAGATGCATGCAGAAAACCACTGAGAAGAGTTAGCCTAAGCTTGCATTTGGAAAGTGTGGGGATTTCATCTCTAGTACCATAAGGGATACTTAGTAATAGCTGTTAAAGTGCTAATTCTTCATCTTCAGCTGTTTAAAAATCACACATTTGAGCCTGTTTAGTGTGGTGTCATGGTTTGTGAAGTTCAGTTGCAATACTGAGCACAAAAATAGAGCCTCAAGAGCTAAAGAAAGTTCAGCAGATGCAACACATTCAAGTCTTCTCTGAGCTCATTGTTGCAATATTTGGAATATTCCATTTGCTAGCTAATTATCCTGTATTTACTTCATGTAATATATGGGGATAGTCTTGAACGGAATGTGTTGAGATGCCCATGTGAGAACATCAAAATGAGGGAGGGAGATGTGCCTCAGACAGGCTGTCTTCAGTGGAGCTCCCTGAACTGTGCAGTAATACACACTTCTTCCTCTTCCTCATCACTCTACCAATGAAACTAAGTCTGTCTCTCTCAGTGGTTTGGGCTTCCAAGCTGCTTTCCCATTCCTCTACTTCCTTCTTCCTTGCCTTCTGGCAAGAAAAGCAAAAAACCCCATAACTGCATTTATGAACGTGAGAAAAGGAGAACATGAATTCTGAGGCCAGTGCTGCCAATTCTGAGTGTGAGGGACTCGGGCTTTAGTGTTGCATTGTAACACAGCACACAGAGCCTGCCAAAGAGCCACTGGGGCTCACTTGGTGAAAACAGCAATGCAGCTGTGGCCTGAAGCCCCCTTATTGCAGTAGCTGGCATTTACTCAACTGCTTCAAGGAACTCCAGTCACAGTTTTGGAAATTATTTCAAAATGGGGGCAAGAAGTGGCAACTGTCATACAGCTGTACGGTGTACACTGCCATCTCCTCTAGTGAGGGGGCTTTCTCCATTGGTATTGCTTTTTGGTCACTATGGAGGGTGTCTTGGAGGAGATGTAATGAGGAAGAAAACTAGGTCACTCTTCACTAATCTGCTTCCACTGATGTCCCTCTCTGTGCCTGGCTGACTGGAGATGTTAGCAGAGCTCAGCATCTAACTGTGGGGTTGCTAATCTGCCACCATGTCCTGCCTTTAGCTCTGCTCCTGCCAGTCCACCAGAGGCTGTGGCAGGGTAAAAAATACTTCTTTTTCTGGAAAACTGTCAAGTTTCAAAAGGAAACAAAACAAAGGAAACAAAAGGAAATTAATAGCTGCATACCTGGAATGGGATTTCCATCACATCACAGTCAGCCGGTTACTGTTATTTGCATTAAACCCTATTGTTACTTACAGTAACTGTTGTTTTAATTCCCTCTTTGAAGGAAAAATACTCTACTGGAAAGTTAGTGTTATAAAAGAGTGAAGAGCACCTGCTGTACCTCTTTGAAGAGCAGCATAATGTAATGCTTTAAGCATTTTCAACATATCAACTCCTATGCTGTTGTCCAGTTTTCATTCCTTCTGTCACATGACCTTACAGTTCCCTAGCTTTGCTGTAGTTTCGCTTTTCCTTAACCTCTTATAAAAAAAAAAATAAATAAACTGGCCTCAGTAAGTTAGGCTTTAAATGGCAAGCTAACCTTTATCATTCATGCATCGTTGATATGTATTTCTTGGAGAGGGCCTGAATGGGAAAACCAGCTTAAAGACAGTAGAAACTGGAAAGAGGTCGCCATCTATTTTATCTTTTGTAGTCTTGTTTTGTGTTTCTGTGTGCTCCTTGAAAAGCAGTCTGTCCTCAAGACAGCTGTCTTCAGTACTAACAGCTGTATTCATAATCTAGCAATGCTGCATGAAGGCATTTTAAAGACTCATAAGGGAAGGGCTACAAAACAGCCTTAGATGCTACTGAACATCTTAGAAGACCAGACAGCTGCTTCTATCTTGTTAAAGTCCTGTCTCTGTCAGACCACAGTATAGCCTAGACACATGCTTTGTGGCTTTGGAGTTATTCAGCCAGTTGTGAAATATTATGAAGGAAGAAAAGAAAACAAGAAGGAAGTTTCCTTCAGAAAAGAGATGCCAGCTTCTGTAATGTAATCTAATTTATAATGTACTAGTGTGAAAAAAGGTAGTGACGGCACTGGGGAACTTATAAGCGGTAGCAGCAAATGACTACACCTACCTGCTCAGTCCTGTAGTCTGGGATGCTGCCAACAGAGCCATGTTACACTCACCCCAATCCCAGGCAGAAGCTGGGGCACACCCATGGTGATACCTCATGTGTTTTAGTGGAAACACCCACGCCTTGGGAATCACAGGACTTGCCTTACTCGGGAGGAATTTGCCTCCCAAGCCAATTCCTGCAACCAAACATTGTTTTTGACAGCAACAGGTCTATATGATCCTGCCTAGGGACACTGTTCCTCTCCCAGTAAGAAAACACAATTCCCCTGGATTGTGTTTTCTTACTGGGAGAGGCACACGACCTGCTGGTACACACTCAGCAGGGAGCATGGCCCAGCTGCTTTGGTCTGGCCCATACTTCTGCATCTGCCCGGTTAAGGGGGTGTCCTGGCAGAGCTAAAAGTATCCCCATCCTCATGGGGCTCAGTAGCACATTCCCACTGCACTGTGTGGTTCCCAAAGAGAAGCAGTGTCCAAACAGCCTGACCTGTTCCCTAAGCAGGGAATCTGTTCCTATACAGCTAACGTTAAGCAAGCAAATCTCCTCTTTTTCAACCTGTACCAATCTTCCATTTCTTTGAATTTAAACAAGTATAATTGAATTAACTACAAAGGACCACAATAGCTCTGTGGGTAACACATCCGTAATATAGAAGCAAACATAACACACCTTTGCTTACACATAAAAGGTTCAATCTACTCTTAGAAGGCAACAAAAACTATAGTTTCTTTGAAAAGCTGACCTGGGCCAAGGTATGGGAGCATATTAGAAGAGGCTTGGTGATATGAGTGTTTTCTCTCATTGACAACAAGGAATGTCTTCAAAGACAATGATTCTTCTCCTGTACTCAGCACTGGTAAGGCCACACCTCGAGTGCTCTGTTCAGTTCTGGGCCTCTCAATTCAGGAAGGACATTGAGGTGCTGGAGCATGTCCAGGGAAGGGCAACAGAGCTGGTGAAGGATCTGGAGCACAAGTCCTGTGAGGAGCAGCTGGGGGAGCTGGGGTTCTTTAGCCTGGAGAAGAGGAGGTTCAGGGGTGACCTTACTGATATCTAGAACTGCCTGAAAGGAGGTTGGAGCAAGATGGGGGTCGGGATCTTCTCTCAGACAACTCATGACAGGACAAGAGGACATAGCCTCAAGCAGCACCCAGGGGAGGTTTAGGTTGGACATTAGGAGGAATTTCTTCACAGAAAGAGTGGTTAGACACTGGAATGGGCTGCCCAAGGAGGTGGCGGAGTCAGTGTCCCTGAAGGTGTTTAAGGCAAGATTGGACGTGGCACTCCGTGCCATATGGTCTGGTGACACAGTGCTGGTGCTCAGTCACAGGCTGGACTCGATGATCTCAGAGGGTTTTTCCAACCTAATTGATTATGTGAATGTAACCGGGCAAAGCTTTGGCTTAGAACCCTCTTTTGATACCATAATCTCGTGTGACAAGTGAATACTCGTGTAAACTTCACTTACCAAGCCCCGGCTAGTGAACTGAGCCCAGACCGGGCCCGAGGCGGCCCCGCGGTCCGGGCCGTCCCTCACGCTCCCGCCCGCGGCCGCCAGGGGGAGCGCTGGCGCGCGCCGCCGGCAGCGCCTTTGTCCCCCCGGGAACAACGGCCGGTGCAACCGCCGCCCCCCGGGGCCCCCGGGGCTCCCCGGGGCCTCTCGCCCTTCCCGCTCCCGTCCCGCCCGCCGCCCTGTTGCTTTCGGTTTTTCCCAGCTGACAGCCGGCTGCCCGGCCATGGGCACCGTATACAACCAGACCACTCAACCGGAGGCGTCCCGCCGCCTGCCGCCCTTTTTGTTGCGGTTTTTCCCAGACGGCAGCCGGCGGCCCGGCCCGGCCATGGAGAACCGCACCGTCTACAACCAGACTTCAGAACCGCAGGCGTCCCGCCGCCTGCCGCCCTTTTTCTTGAGATGTTTTCCAGCTGGGACCCGGCAGCCCGGCCCGGCCAGGGAGAACCGCGCCGCCTACAACCAGACCACGGAACGGGAGGCGCCCCGCTACCTGCCGCACTTTTTCTTGCGGCTTTTTCCAGCTGGGAGAGGGCGGCCCGGCCCGGCGAGGGAGAACAGCTCCGCCTACAAGCAGCGCACGGAACCGCAGGCGAAGACACCCCGCCCGCCTCCCTTTTGCTTTCGGTTTTTTCCAGCTGGCTGGCGGCGGCCCGGCCCGGCCATGGAGAACGGCGCCGTCTACAACGAGACCACGGAACCGGAGGCGAAGGTGCCCCGCCGCCGCCTCTTGGGCTGCACCCTGCGGCACCTGTGGGGATGGCGGCTGCCATTCAAGGTGCTCCAGACGGTGAGTGCCTCCTCCCCTCGCCGTGCGGGACGTGCCGGGCCTGGCGCGGAGGGAGCACCCCTGGCAGGATGGTTGCCCCGGGCTGGGAAGAGACTTGGAGTGTCCCGGGGCTGAGCCCGGCGGGGCGGGGGTGCCCCGCTCTGGGATGGAAACGAGCGTATTGTGGTGACCTTCGGCTTTAGGACGGTTTCCTGCCGCTTAAAAATTAAACTTCTCGGTGATCCAGCGCAGGCTGGGGAGATGGCCGCACACAGGCTTCGAGGGAATGGATTCTGCTTGTCGGAAAGGGCTGGCTCCGCCGGGAAGGTGTCCTGATTTGGGACGTGGCATGGAGTCATTAAAGTTGTGCAGACATGTAGCTCAGGTGGAAAGCTGGCGTGGTGCCTTATAATGCTGGTTCAAAGTGGTTTATGGTGGGGAAGTGGTGGGAGTGTTCCTTCTTGTCCGAGCTGCAGGGGTGGGTGCTGACTCCGGATGGTGCCGGCGTCGTGCGCCCGAGGCTCGGTGCTGCAGCCGCCGTGGTCCAGCTGCCTGCTGGCCTTAAACACCACCCGCCCTGGCTCAGAATCAGAGGGAAGCCTCGCAGGAAATGCAGCGCTTTCTTCTGAGGGCCGGATTGGATGTAAAGAGGAGGAAGAAGCCTTTGGTTGAACCTCACCATAGGGCAGTAGAACTGGGAAGGGCATTGCTGCGTCATGAGCTCCAGACTTTCCTCTCTTGCTGCTCCTGTAGCCCATTCTAAGCCTGTCAGTCTGTGCTGTCCATACTAAAATTAAAGAGCCTATTTCTCCCGTGATTTGTGGTAGAAAATTGCACCAGAAACCCATAATCATGGTAGCACATTGCGTGAGACATCATGTCAGGCAGCCCTGGGCTCACCAGGAAATAAAAGGCTTATTTTGTGCCTTTTATACGTATTGTTGCTCCTGAATCAAGCAGCTGGGCTCCTGGTGCAAGGTCCTGTTCAGTGTTTGGTGATGGGCTCTTCCAGAACGTACCAGTGTGACTGCTGATAAGGATGTGAGGAGCATCACACTTATGTACTAGCAGGGAATGAGTGAAACCCGTGGTGGTAAAGGGCAGCTGACTGCAAATGTGTGTCAGCCTGCATTTTGCAGCCAACACAGTGGCTTTTTAGTCAGATGTGTCATGCTCACAGGAATTGTAGGTGATTTCCAAGCCTTTTTCGTTACTTTACTAATGCAAAAAAGAAGACATTTGGGTTTTAAGCTTCATCTCACACACAGTCAGAACCCTCAACTAGAAATGTAATACTCTTTAGTGTTTGTAGAGTGGTAACACTGCCAAAAATAAAGTTTTCTAAGAGTGTTTAAAAAAAATCACACCCAAGAATGCTTTAAATAAATATAATGGAACATAAACTTTTAATTAATCTACTGGAGATTATTAAAGCAAGTTCTGCTGGGTTCTGCTCCCTGACAAGCAGAACGTTTATATAAATAGGTTCATTGACTAAAATAAAATAAATGATTATGTAGGCAAATCTACTGATGTACCAAAGCTTTAAACTATTTAATTATTTAAAATGTTTTTTGTGTAGGAAAAAAGAAAATTTATCATTATCCTGGACAGGATGAATAGCTGCTTGACATGTTCTTAAATAAGTAACAGTTTATGGCTTGAACCCATTAGTCAATGAGAGGAAAAAGAAAATGGAGTTATAGTTGTTCACCCTCCTAATTTCCAGTTATTTTTCCCTTCTTTTTTGTAACCTTTATCAAAATGCAGAGATCTTGAGGTTTGGGTCAAAACACTTTAAAAAGCCCCGGAAAGTCCTGAAGGTGGAAGCCTTCGTCTCTGCAGTAAAAGGTTCCTGTTCTGGGAAAGGGTTGATTTTTGGAAATGTCAGTCATGGTCATTAACGTTTGGCTTTGTGTTACAACAGTGGGATTATGCCCTGATAATTGCTTGTGTGGACTGCTAAACAGGATGTTGCAATCAGAAGGTGGCCTCTTGTAGAGGTGATCAAAGGTTTTATAAAACACTCTGAAATCACCTGCAGAAAACTGGCTTCTAGGCCTAAGAAATACTTTTCTTCAGATGAATAATCGCATGCTCTGTAACCTTAGCGAGTTCTTTTGAGCAAATGAAACAAGGAAAATGTCACTGCTAAAAGTCACAAATGTGAGTGCCAAAAGGATGCTGGGAGGCATGTTATTGCACAGGTTTCTAGGATATGTTGTTTTTTTTGTGGTTGTTTTGGTTTTTTTTTTTAATAGGTGGAATGTTTTTGTTAGTCCATGGCTGATTTAAATTCAGAACAAAGGTAAATGGCACAGTGTGTATTGTGCCAAGATTGAGGTAGAAACTCATTCTTACCTAAAGCAGGACAAGTTGTCATCAACTATTGTTTAACTTGAGTCAAAATGCCCTAGCTGGAAAGGAAAATTGTAATTCAGGCTTAAAAATCAGCTCCTTTTTGAGCTGTTAATGTCCTGTAGTAGCCTGAATTGTGCAAACTTAATAGAGAATTAATATGTGCACCCACCCGAACTAGAGGATTTTGTACGGGCAATCCCAGTACCTCCCAGATGCCAAGCATCTTCACAGGATTGTTGGCAAGTTCATTGATCTGCTCTATTTTTGTAACAATTCATTTATTAAATTATTTTGTAGGAATTCACTTGTTAAATCTTCTTTATAAAATTGACATTTGTTTAGAAACTTTCAACAGTAATGTCAGTATCAATTAATAATTTTTTGCTGGTAAGAGACAGACAAAGATGTTACATTTCTGGTGTGTATACAGATAGGACTAATAACAAAATTTAGAAAATTCAAAACAACTGCTTCTCCAACAATGCTTTTGGTGTTGAAAACTTTTATTTTTTGGTGGTAGTAGGACAACATAGGAATACCTTTTTTTCCTGGAAGTGATATCAAAGAGCATGTTAAGAAATCCAAGCAGAGCTCTCTGGCATCTTATAAATGTGCTGCTGATACATTAACTTACTCAAAGCACTTACTCAAAGTTCTTCAAGCCAACTTTTTAAAAATTGATATACTCTATTTTACTACTCACCTTATTAATAAAGAAATTGAATATCGACTTGGACAAGTCCCACACAGGATTGTACTTGGTAAATCTCAGTTATTTGACATTGAACCCTTTATAACTGCTCTTTGAGTGGGATTTTTTTCAACTTGTACACTCAGTGGAGAAGCTTTTTTCAGTTATTTAGATCATATTATAGTTATCTGGACATATACTTTCTTTTAAGGACAGGTTTATTTTCTTTCTGCTCTGTTTCAGCCCAAGTGAAAGCGATGACTTTTTGTTTCCAGTGCTTATAAAAAGGGATAAGTTTTCACGTACAGTGCTATCTCACAGCTGACCTTGTGAAAAATGTGAAATTCAAAGTCATTGGATGCAGCTATAAGCCCATGCTTAGAAATGCAAAAAAAACCCAAAACAAACAAACCAAACCCCAAACCATAAAAACTGGAAAGTCGGAGTTTAAAACATTCCTGGACTGACATTGCAGTTCACTGGTTTAGGTGGGCTGCTGAGAAGTTTGTGTTGCCAGCCACTGTGGGAGAGAAGGGAAGCATGAGGAGGCCTGATAGTAATACTGATGTTTCCCAGCTCCTATTCTTTCCCTTTCTGAGCTCCTGTTTACTTTATATTGTTGCATTTCCAGAATGTGGTTCTCTCAAGTGCTCTTCTGAGACCTGGCTTAGTAAGGGGAATTTACACTTCCTACTGCTAAATCGTTGTTCTTGTTTTTACTGTGAGAAAACTGAAACCAAAGACTGGTGGTTATTTTCCAAGAACAATTCTGAATGTTAAATTTAGATTTTTTTTTTTTTTTAAACAAAGAGCTTTCAACCTCTTTATTGCCCGCATACTCTTATTAAAAATATGATTGTCATTCTCATATCAGTCTCAGTTTTATGACCCAGTCTGATTCCTTCTCATGGTTTCATTTTAATTTGGTGAACTCCTTACTACAGAGATCTGTAAAGCTATGCCAAGTTTATGGGATGAAGGGAACTAACAAGAAGTGGGCAAAATAGGCGAAGAGTTAAATAAAGCAGTATTCTTTCTTGTACAATAAAATAGAAAATCCAGCAGCAGGGATATGGTGACTGTATAGGAAGTAAGTCATGTTCTTTTCTCAGAACACACTGTGGCAGGAAGGTGAAGATAAACCTCTGCATAGATTAAACATTGTCCAACATGCTTGAACACAGTGTAAGGTTTCAGTTCCTACAAGAGCAGTTGGGCTTCCGTCACTGCTGGGTCACAAGCATGTGAGTGTTGGGTTCATGGACTTTCTCTGAAGTTTTATCAAGTGAGGTAACATCAGCTGTGAACTTTTAGGGAGGTAGCTGAGTGTGTCAGGGCTGTCCAGTTTCCCCCACTGCCCCGAACCCAAATACATTGAGAACCGAGTGCAGCTGTATGTAGTAAGCAGCAGCATTTTGCAGGATGTGTGTTCTCCATTCTGCCTCGTCTGCTTCAAACTGGCAGTTGCACATAACCACAAAACAGGAATCTCGTCTGTCCAATCAAGAAGCCTCTGTTTGCCTGTGTGCTCAGCTTACCTGAGTGTACTTTATGGAACACCTTTAACAGCCAAGTGTAAACCATGTCATTGCATAATTATTTGTCTGTAAGAAAATAGTGGAGAACTTCACCAAACTCTTTGTAGATTGAGCATTTTTGTCACAGCTAGCTTTATTAATCTTTCTATCAGAGATGTCTGTTTGTTGAAGATGTTAGAGACTTGATCCAACTTAAGCATGTTATTTGTTTGCAGATTTTCTCTTTTGTGGCTGTTGTTTGTGAAGAAGTTGTGGATGATTGCATCACTTGTAGTGGACTTTACTTCTTTGAATTCGTAAGCTGCAGTGCCTTTCTTTTGAGCCTCCTGATTCTGTATGTGTATTGCACTGATTTTTATGAATCACTGGGGGAAGATAAAGTGAAGAAGCTGGTAAGAAAACTTTTTTTTTTTTTTTAAACAAACCATTTCTTCTAAGTGTGTAAAGTCTGCTGTGGAGTAAAAAGTCTGTGCAAAATGAATCTCCTTTTCTTCTCCATGTAAAGGGTAGATTAAAGCATCTTATAGTTTAAAAATGAGCCAACTTTGAGAGTTTATATTGACATATTTGTCAAACCTGGCTACCTGCAGGATTTTAGGACTTGTGTAGAAAAGTCTTTCCACATTAATGCTACTAATACTGCAGCATAGCCATCGCAGATCTGTATGCATATGGAATACAGTTTACCACCAGCATGATGCTTGCAATTAAAAAAAAATGTTAAAGAGTTCACCCTATCGATTTTCCTACTGGGTGTAGACTACCTCCTTTTTGGCAATAATCATAGCTCGTTACAGTTTATGGCTTTATACTTCAGAAGAACCAGGAGTGGGAGAAAGTTGCTCTGTAAAGCCAGTAGGAACATTAGTCCTTCTCAGAAGTGTCCCTGCCTATGTGCCTTCAGAGCAAACAGTGTGTCTTTACGTGAGGATACAGATAAGGGAGTGTAGTAAAAGGTTTGAATGAGCACATGTACTGACAGTTCTCTGATTTCTTAAATGTTTTACATAAGGAATAAAGCTACCATGGTTGTCCTGAGCTTGAATTTGATGGTGAAAAAAGGTTAGATGAAATTAATTAAATACTTAAGAAATATTTTTTAAGGGCAGACTCCTTTAAATAGCTGATAATGCTGTTTAAATAGCTGATAATGTTGTTTAAGTAGCTGATAATGTTGAATGTCATTTGGAATTTAGTTGTAAAATGTATTTTCTGAAGCTTCCACTAGCATCAAAGTATCAAAACATAAATTCACAGGCAGCTTAACTCAGCTGTTTTTATGATGTTTGTTCTTTTTAGGTAACCTATCTACAGTTAAATCATATATATTTTTAATATATATTTGCAGAATTTTTGGGCTGTGCCGGTCATAGGTGCCTGGTTTCTGTTAGCATCAATAGTGTTTTCTGCAACCTGCTCTGACTCTGCTGCTGAAAGTGCTGCATGTGTAAGTCTTAAAATGGCAAGGTTTACTTTGTATTTATCTGGTATGTTATTTTCTCTGCCCTCTAAACTTCACTCAGTTTGCAGAGAAGAAACTGGGCAGGGAATAGAGCTCAGTGCATTGTGATGTTTCAGGAGGAATTAGCTATTTCAGATCTTTCAGAAACTTACCATAGGAAATCCAAAGAGCTGGCATTCCTCAGGGTTCCTGGAAAGCTCTGTGTGCCCTTGCAGCTCCCCGCCTTTTGCCTGCTGCCTCGGATTTGTGTTATTTCCTGTCATCTCTTGCTGTTCAACATTGTCATCTCTTGAAGCTTGCCCAGTTCTGTGATACACTACTTCTGAAATTTCTGTTTTTCCTCCATTGTCCTTTCATAATGTTACCTCCTCACAAAGTCCTCAAGAAATCCTGTCTTTTGCTTTTACAGAGCACATGTGGGCAACACTGACTTGCACAATTGCAGTAAGAGCAGCAGATTCCTCAGTGACAGAAGTAGTAGAGCAACAGGGCATTCATCTCCTAGGGAACACTCAGGATGCTCAGGGCAAGGCACTAAAGGGGCTTTTGGGATGTTGTAGATATCATAATTCCCTAGTCATTTTAATCCTTCTTTTGAGTAACCTTGGAATTGTGAACATGTGAGTTTAAAAGATCAAATTCTTGAATGAGAAAAAATGATTTGGAAAAGAAAGCAAGATAATTCTGTTCCATGGCAGCATCAGCTATTAGAGATACACACTTTTGTATAGTCATTTTATGTGATGTAGATCTATTTAGACTTAATAGTTTGAGCATAAATCAGTTGTCAGCTTTGCTTTTTTTTTTTCTGGTACAGAAAAACTAAAAACTACTATGATTTAATACTTATTAATGTCAAATTACTTTGGTCCAAACCAGTTGTGTAAAATTTAGGTAGAGTTAGAATAATGCATATGTTTCTTTCCTTGTTTGAAAAAAAGCTGCCTTCTCTTTACCGCTTCTCATTGCCATGACTGGTAACAAAATGTCATTCACAAAATGTCATTTCATTCTCCCTTGCTGACCCAAGCTCTGCAGATCTTCTCTTCCTTCACCTGCTGTGTGTTATTCTTCTTCATTTGCTCTCATCAATCAGCAGCCCTCTCTTGGATAAATAGTCTGCTCTATGCTATGCTGCTTTAATAACTGATTTTGGCAATGCAACTAATATACTTTTGCTATTAAAGGTTGATTAGAACACAGTATAAGGTTCACACTTGATTAAAAGAATGAAAACTATAAAAACTTCCACAGTGAATATGCTAGAATTATGATTTCTGATCTGTGTCTAATTTAAATGGAACTATTGATTTAAGAAGGACTGTAATCTTAATATTACAAGCATTATTAATGTATATACAGTGGTACAGTGAATCTTTCCAAACAGTGTTAGAATAAATGCTATTACTGTTTATGCATTTTGAAATCACATATTTCTGTCCTTTTCACAGGTATTTGGATTTTTTGCAACTTTTGCATTTGCAGCTGAATTTGGTGTAGAGCTGTATCACCTCTATCGCAGGCGAAAACAAAACAGCAGTGGACGCCCTGAAAATCCTCGTAGCACTCCGAGAGCCACAGAAAATCAGCCATTGAATAAACGCTAACTTCCTGAAATTGTTTTTTTAAATTTTTAAATTTTTTTTTTTTTTATTGGAGCAAACTAAAATTAACTTCTGTTTCTTTGTGCTAGTCGATTTTGTACACATTGCTCATCACAAATTTTTATGGATTCTTGGTCAGGTAATGGCATCTTGAGCATCATGTTCTAAGGGACCTGGTTCTGCCACCTGCTGGGATGACAGGCACTAAAAAACCTTGGGCCCAAACAGAATAACTTCAGGACCAGCAGTGTGCTGATTTGATTTTGACAGAGATGGCTAATGAAGGTTAATGTCTGAGGCATAAATTCTGAGCTATAACCTAAAGATATTTCCCGGTTAAATGGACCAGATGTTTCTGTTGCTAGTTAAAAATTAGCACAGCAGAATTCATTTTTGTACTTCCTGGTCAAACAATGCAAAAGGAATACCTAACTGGAATTTACAGGAATGTTTATCCTTAAGTAAGGGATTTGGGGTTGTTTTTCCTACTCCAATGTCTCAGTTCTGTCTATGGAGATCAGTTTAATGGTATAGTGACTGTAGGGGGTTTATGGGGAAGGTAATGTAAATGGTATATTGAGGAGACAGTTTTGCACCCCATGATTTTCAAAGTTTGGACTTGTATGCCAGAATCTTCTTTCAGATAGTTTCAAAAGCTGTAACATTTGCAGGAAGAAACTTGAAAAGCCAGCTATGAGAGGAATAAGAGAAAGAATAGGTATTTTACATGAAGCAATCCCAGAAGTAGCAATATGAATATCAATGGAAAAAACCTTAGAGTACGTTGGTTCTACCCTGGTGAATATTACTTGCAAGGTTAATGCCATATGCAGTTTGTTTATGTATAGATAATGCTAAGTTTTGCCAGAATGGTTTTGAACCTCACCATTTTCTGTGTTTATAAATATGGCAGTAGCTTGAGACTCCTTGCTGCTGACTAGCTCAGTTGGTGAACAGGTAAATAAGCACTTGTCCCCTTGATTTGTTTTGCAAGCAACAGTCTGTAGGACTGCAAGGAGCACTACTGATGGGACACATCTGATGGGACACATCCACAAATGATGGATGTGTCAGACCAGATGTTGATGGCTGTAAAAGAAATGAAGTGCTGGAAAAGCATTTTTCTGATGTCTGAGGTAAAAGCAAGACTGCTATGCCTCTCTTAAGAGGAAAGCTTTCAAAAGCAGAGCAAATTACTATAAGCCAGGAGATGTTCCAAAATACCAAAGCAAATGAGAAAAACCTAATTGAGTGCTTGAGACATTTGCTGTCTCCCAGGCATGAACTGCATTTCACTGATATCCCAACCTGGCTGTTCCCAGTCCTGAAACCTGTTGTGCTAGCATTGAGACCAAACCCTCCAGAAACTGGCTGAGCTGTATTTAGGAAAGAAAGAGGAAGCCGTTTTAAGACAAAGGACTGTAATAGCAAGTCAAAATTGCTTTTTTTCCCATTGCTGCCACTTTCTGATGAGTGTGATTTTGTGTTGTTCTCTCTCTCTATGGCCTGAGACTTAAGCCTAACACTACACTTTGCTTGGAGGATGCCAAATTTTGCTGGGTGGTGTGAAGCACCAAGTTAAAGCCACAGCTTGGTTTTAGAACTATGCATAGAAGAGATACTTTCCTTCATAGAATTTTCTGTGTTGTAAAGAAGAAATGCTCTTTGGACTGGCTTTTTTTTTTTTTTTCTTGTATTTATTAGTGTCTGTTTGCACTGAAATCTGATTTCAGTCAGTGCTTGCTGTAGCTGTCTCTGATAGCTGGGTAGATTAGAGATGTTTGGTTTACAAGCAGTGTTACTGGTGATACAAAATATCCATAATGAGAAATACCTCCTCTATGAGCTGCAATGTCTTACTCTGGGGACCATGCCCATGTAAGTAACATTCCAACAGTCTTGTTTTGGTTTCTTTTTATTGCCTAGAGTCCTGCTGAATTTTTTTCCACACCAAAATGTCTATAGTCTTTAAATTTTCATCTGTAATTGGTAGCTGTAAATATAGTGTAAGAGCAACACTGTGCTGCTAAGTATTTATTAAGCAGTGTAGCACCATGAATGGACTTTTATCTTGAGGTAATTTCTCCTGTTATTTTTCTCAACCTGAAGATAAGTTAATTGAAATCTGGGTTTTGGTTGGGTTTTTTTTTTCTATAGGCTTTTCCCCACCTAAGTGATGTATTACTGATGCCCATTCCTGGAGATACAGAAAGGGATCTGTAAAGTCATCTCCTGGCCTTGGCAGTTTACCTGGCCATAGTCTGTCACACAGTAGTTAAATACTAGGAGCAAGTCACAGAATGGTTATAGGTTTAAGGCAGTTGCCTAAAATGTTGCTTCCAAACCAGTTTTTGGCTAACATGCATGACAGTGCTGTTAATCCTTGCACCTCGTAAGGTGTTTTTGCTCTGTTTTAAAATAGTTGAGATGCATATTTGTGTGTGTGTATGCTGTTTTCTGCTTCTGTGAGGTTATTTTTTTAACTGCTTTATCAGCTTCCTATATCCTAGCTTTCCTTATCACTCCTAGGTCCTCTGCCCTCTCAGTCAAGGTGGGGGAGAGGCTTCCTTGCTGCAGTGACTGAGCAGACTTGTCTGCAGTTTTGACATGCCCCTTTGATGCCTCTGGTGTCAGGTGCTGGCTTTAAATGTCTGTCTCTTAATTAGACTGATCCTAGAGAATGCTATTGGAGCTGGATTAAATGTCTGGTTCTGCAGGAGCTCTGTGTATATGGCTGGGTGCCTCTTCCCCCTCGTGCTCTGTCAGCAAAGCCCTTTGCTTGTTTCCCAACCTGCTTCTGATGAAATCAGCCAACCTTATTTAAACCACCTATTTAAATTGCTTCCATTAAGGTGGTTGATTTTGGCTTAAGCAGATTAGGGATTGTTCAGGAGAGTGATAGAGGCTCTGGCAGAAGTGCTGTTAGATGCAGTTGCCTCAAATTTCTTCTTTTGGCAAAGTGAACATCTCTGTACATCATAACTGGTGGTAAAGCCTTTTGGAAAGAAGCAGCTGGCCCAGTACATGTGTCTGGGGATTGTCTTCTCCATTTTACACCACAGTGCTTGGCAGTGGCCTTGGAGCCTACTCAGACACTCAGCTTTGTTGTTTTCCAGCTGAAACTGTCAAGGTTAAGGCTCTGCAGCCACTTTCAAGGCTTTTTTGCAGTGCCTTGAGAATCAGTGGAGAGGATTTTTCAGGATATGTGAGGATTTGTCCAGTGGCTGGACTGTGAACTTCTGCTCTGAAGATCTGTACTGAGCATTGTTTAGATTGTGATGTTAATTTTTGTGTTTGATGTTTAGCCCACGTTAAAATCACAGTGCTGCCAGTGCCCTTTGGTTCTGAGTATGGGAAGGAATTGTGCCTTACTGCCTGTACCCTGTGCTTGAAGAGAGCAGGGAAGGGTTGTGGTCTGTTACAGGTGAGTTCTACCTTTGCACCTTCCAACCTGAAAGAGCAGTGGGTGATCTCACACAATTCTCAGAGCTCAGCACGAGGTGTTTTGCATGATGGCTGTCGTGGTGATCCTCGTTCAAATTGGTGCAGTAAAATACCAAGCTTTCTACACGGAAGGGAAATTCTTAGTGCAAAGTTTCAAAGGTTCTATAAAATTGCAGCAAATAAAGATTCTGATAGTGCCTTTAGGATGGAAATTCATCTTTTTTTAGTCCATTGCTGTAAACATAAGCAGCTCTCTGGATATTAGATTTTATGCTGGACAGAGCTATATGTCGCTTTTAATACCATTAAGAATTTAAGTGATTTTTAATTATTATTAAAGCAGGATAATAATACATTAATTTTGTATATATAAAGCAAGAATTTTATAGTTTCCAGTGCTGCCTTGAATTTCCATCTAAATAATTTTTAAATGCTTAAATATTTTTTTATCATTCTAAACCTGTGATCTTTTTTAATACATTATGTTTTCTTGATCTAAGGGACTTTATAAAATATTTTGTAGTCACTTTTAAAAATAAAGGTTTAGTAAATAAGTGTTTCTTGTTTTTGCTGCTGTGATTTGGTGTTGCTATGTACTTCTCCCAAAACCAGCCATAGGAAATAACATCATTCTTTTGTTCCTGGTTTGGAGGAAAGAGCTTGCATTGTGTTTGCCTGTTCCTGGGGAAGAGGGTCCAACTGGCTGGATATTCTCAGTAGAAGTTCCCAGGAAGAAAGATCTGATAAGGTCAGTATTGCCCCTGACCACAGGGTCCAGCCTAAGTAGTTTGCAGTAGCTTTTACATATGGTCTGTAAGTTACTGTGAGAAGAATAATCAGGTGCTGATTCCTATTGTCTTGATTGCATAGAACTGAAAAAGTAAAGGGGCAGACTTGATAAAGACCTAGCAAAAGGTGTTGAGAGCAAATAATTTATTCTGGTGTAGGAAAATGCAAGTCACTGACTTCCTTGGTTGAGGGAGAGCTGCTTGATCTTTAAAAAATTGTTTGGCTGATTGTCAGTGGTAGGGGGCGAGGAAAAGGAAGCAAACCTGCATGTTTTGCTTTTTGGCAGGGGAGCACTTTTTTGTTTCATTGTTCTGCAGATTAGTTGTTACCTGGTGGTCATCTTGAACACAGGAGGAGAATGATGCTTCCTTCATTGTTGGCACAGAAACTGGAATGCCACAGTATGCTTTTCTTTATTTTGTAACATGAAAAAGTGAAATCATTTTAAAGATGAAATTGTCTCTTTGATGAAGTTGCCAGAGATGAGTGTAATTGTAAGGACTCAAAAGGGAAAAAGGTCTCAAATGCTTTTAATTACCTAGATGCAAGAAAACAATCAAGGCAAAATGTTGTATTAGAAAGGTATGTCAGTGGTGGATTTTACACTATGAGAAAATAACTCAGAAATACTAGATTTAGTAATTTGAAGCTTGGCCACACAGTTTAAGTCATGTTATTGCTAGAATCACGACAACCCCCTTCTCAGGAGCCTGATCCAGGTTGGTTCACTGTAAATGACAGAATGTAGTGCAGCAGGGCAGAATATGGGCTGGTAGCACACAGCTTTCCTTTGTGAGTGCACAGCACCACCTGGTCACTCTGTCTGTGCATCCCTCGGTCAAGGCACAGATGTGTTTCCTTGCTTTGGGATGGCTTCTCTCCTTACAGGGAGGAGCAGGAGCAGCCACCTGCTCTCTCACACAGCTGCTGTCATGCAGGAGCCAAGCGGGGGTCACTGCTTGGCTGGGCTTTGGGTGTGGCTGTCCCTTGGATTCGGAATGGCTATTCTTAGCCCGCGGAAGGAAGCACAGGGAAGGGCAGAAATGTATTTTGTCTTGTTCCTGCCGTCTGCACAGGAACCTGCTGAGGAGCTGCAGGAGGGAAGGTTGTCCACAAGAGGGCAAAGATGATCCTGGGATTGAAATTAGGTCTGAAGGACTCCGTCCTCTTCCCACCTGTATTTCCAGTGGGATTGAAGCCCCCATGTCCTTCTGTTGTCAATGTGGCTATAAATTGAACTGCACATTTTAGGATACTCTTTCCATTAATTTCCTTATTTCTCAATATGTAGCTTGAAGTATATTTGGCAATATAATCTCATCAGCATTGTCTCAGGGAGATACTTTGCCTGAGCAGTTTGAAAGGGTTTTACTTGCATTACTTGTGTTTTGTAACCTGCCAATAAATGTTTTTAAAAATTCAAGTAGAGCTTCAGCTGCATGACAGCACCTGCACTTAAAACACTGCACTGCAGTCTTGGAGAACTTTGTGGTCTGTACTATGCTGTGGTTTTCAGTGAAAGGTCTGTGGATCACAGGTGGGAGAGGAATGGAGTGGGGCGTACCTGTGCATTTCCTGGACTCTTAAGAAGTTAAATGAGGGAAGCTTATTATCCAAAAATGCAAATTATGCATGCTGGAAAAAATCAGGGCCCGCAAACAGAAATGCTGGCAACCATAGCTGTAAAGCATGCCAGACGGGACTTCTTGCAGTTCCAGTCCTCTCCAGGCATCCCAGTGAAACTTGCTTTGACCAGCCCACGTGCCCTGATCACTTACTCAGTTTGTTTCTTATGACCTATTATCTCTTGGCTGAATTATTGGTGGGAAAATAAACCAGACTTGGCTGTTTTGAAGTTAGCAAGTCCTGAGGTGAGAGTCAGGCTTCGCGAGGAGGTGACAGCACAAACACATTCTTCTGCAGCATGACGCATGCACAGCCAGATGGGGACAGCAAATACCCCAGTCAGGTATGCACTGCTTGATGTTCTGCAGTGCTAAGCTTGGGATATATGTCAGAGCTCTCTTTTTAGTCCTCACTTGGACTTAACAGGAAGCATAACATGGTAAGACAAAAAGGATGACAACTTTTCTGTTACCATATGCTCTACCCTTGCTTAGAGAATGGTGCAATGTTGCTCAAAGTAATGCAAGCCTGTCTGCACTACAGTCCTTCTTTTAACTACTTCCTTTGCACCTGCTGTTCCTCTCCCAGAAATATCAGTGCAGACAAGATTATGAAATCCCTGCTCATGTTGAGGTCGAGGTGAGGAAGGGACAGTTACTTAATTGTTCTGTGGTCTCTGCACTCCACTAACCAAAGGTGTGGAGCTGCTATCCTGATGTGAGCAGCAAGGCATCCTCAGCAAGGAGGACAGACTCTTCACTCCTATTTTCATTAACACCCATTTTCAGTCTCCTTTGCCTGCCTGCTCAGTTTCAAATGCTTCAGAGCACTGGGTTTTGATACTCACATTGCTAAAGCCCTGCTTCCCATTCCTGTACCTCAAACCTAAACTAAACCTCCCTATCAGTGCAACTCATAGCAACAAGATATTTGGCTAAATCTCTGCCTGCTAGTTTCTCAAAACAGCTGGGATAAAGAGGCTGTGGAGGCCTTTCTGAGAGGGTACAATACAGCTCTAGAAACAACTGGCTCATTAATGTAAGCCTGTTTTCTGCCTCATTGTCCTTTTGCTCAGAAAGGCTTGTTTTATGAATGAACCAATGTTGTCCTTGACTTGATACAGTTTTGGGGTTTTTTAAAATTGTAAACGCTTGTTTCTGGCAATTGTGCATCTCATTTGAGGGTAACAAGGGCATAATTATTCAGTTCTCATGCATCACAAACTGCTGAGCATGAGGTATTAATGGAGTGCTTTGCTGCCACCATAGCTTAATAGCTACAGCTGCAGCATTGTGCTCTTGTTTGGCAGGGGTTCATGGAAAAGGGGGTTGCAGATCATTAAGCTTTATGTTAAGAGTGATTTACAGATGTAGAAGTAACAGTAGACTATGCTAGACAGACAAAGCATTTCTGATGTAAAAGGAGCTGTTACACCAGCAGGGCTGTAATTCATACTAGTGGTGGTACCAAGCCCCCAGCACCAGTCCACCTCATATAACCCCCAATAATCATAAAGGAAAGTTGTATTAGTGTAATTGTGTGTGTGTGTTGGCAGGGGGAGGAGGGGAGTCATACCCTACCATCACAGCTGGCTTGCAGATGTAATAGAAGGAAGCTGCAAATGGGTGCTTTTGGCTAGTTACAGGCTTTGAGGTGGCAGCAAACCCCTAGCCTGGTCCCTTTCCATCCACCCAGCTACAGCACCAGCTCTGTTATGTGCTGAGATACAAGTGCCAGAAGTAAAAGGTGAGTGTTGCCCCAGCTGCACATGGGAAGGTAAAAGCAGTGTCTCCTCAGCTCCACCCTGAGATGTTCCAGCTGAGAGGCCGAGCTGCACTAGCAGCTGATGGAGGTAGAGGCACATCTAGAGGGTGAATCAGAGGGGAAGGGTAACTCCTGCACTCTGCTATGATTCACTCTTGCCCTTCTCTTCCTTCATCAGATGTGCAGGGGAGAGTGGCTGAGTATTAAGGCTAGTCCCATGCAAATGGTCTCCAAGATACACTGTGCTTTTTCCTGGAACAATGATATTTACTCTCTTTGAGCTGTAAAAGTGGTGCAGAATGAGTGCTGTTTCTAATTTCCTAGTCTGACCTTGTATGCCAAAGGGTTATATGCCTCAAGTCTACACCTATGGAGTTTTCTTCCCCACATTCCAGTTCCTTCTTGTTACAATTCCTCCTGTGCTAAGAGGGCTGCCTGTCTGTGTTGCTTTTCCTACACAAGTGCAAACATGTAAGAAAAGAACAAGCAGCTCAGACATACTTAATTTAGCAATGACTCTCCATTAGTGGCCTGGGGATATTCCCCTCTGCGGGGAGGAATGCCCCACCACCCTGCGTGGCTGCCACGTCATTCACACACAAGCCAGCTCTGCCTCAAGAGCTGGTGTGCTCTCCTTGTCTTTCTGGGAGCTCCTTCAGCACCCACAGAAACACACAGGTGCTTCCTTCACACCCCCCCCAGGACTGTTTTTCTACACATACCCACACATGCAAGAACAGAGCACTCAGCCTGCTCCTTTTCTTCTGTGCTATTCCCTCCTTCCCAGGTGCTTGGCTTGCTGCACAGTTGCCTGTCAGTCTTTGCATGGCCCCAGCTGTCTGGAGTCCCCTGGGAGGAGAATGGCTCTGAAGTGACAGATGTGACAGTGCCTCTGTGCACCAGGCAGGGCTGAAATCATTGCAGGGCCAGGCAGAGTAACCTGGGGACTTTGCAGCACCAAGTGTTGGCACCAGGACACCTGGGCATTCCTGGGTTACATCACACTGCAGGCAGGACTTGTCACCGTGAGGAGGGCAGGACAGCTGTTCTTTGGCTTGGACTTCAGAGGTTGCAGTTTATTCCTTTCAAGTGGTTGCTTTGTGTCTTGCTGTTATTCTAGGTCTGCAAACATCTAAAGAGCAATAAATGAAATCTACACAATCTTGGGCACTCTGAATTCAAATCAGTCCAAGCCAGGATTATCAAAAATTAATTTTAATTGAAGCAAATTTATCTATGCCCTAATCCTTTTTTTATTCTGCTTCAAAAGTTCAGGCCTTTATGGCTGGCTAGTGCTCTGAATGACATACTTCACCCAAACACACGTCTCACCTGAGAGCCAGCATTTACTCAGTGACAAAAGTACTTTTGAAAATACTAATGTGCCTTTCTGTAATCCTGTAGCTCAGCAATATGGAAAAAATGGGTGCTGCTGGAGGTGGTGTTATGCTCAGGGAGCGATACAAAAATAATCCAAGGAACAGCACTGTTCTGAGCTGTTCCCTCAGGAAAGGTCTGTAGTGCTGCTACTCTGCAGTGACCCCCTTGATTTTAGCTCCTGCATCTGCACTTGCTCTTTGAGCTCTGCCCTCATTCCTCACCATCACCACACAAAAAGCCAAGGTCCCTCACAGCCTCCTTTTCATGAGCCCTCCCTATCATACTGCTCTCCCCTGCAGCACAGTACAAGCAGCCACAGTCAAATTGGGCCTTTGACTATTCAACAGTGGAATCTTAAAGCCAAGCTTTCACAGCACTAAGCCAGAACAATGCCAAGGATTTTGGTATCTAAATTCTGCCTCCCTGTAAAATTGAAAGCTCATCTTGGCAGCCATCTCCTCCCTGAGGCAGGTAACTCCTGTGATGCTGCAACTCTTCTAATTATTGTTTTCTTCTTCTTCCCTTGATTTTTTCTTTTTTTTTCCCCCTAACTTTCAGTCTTCCTGCCTGTGAAGTGCTGCTTCTGGGCATGGCCAGACAGCTTCACTTTCACTACTAGCACAGCTCAGGCAGAGGTTTGGGTTTGGTAAAGGGCAAAAAGCAGACAGAATTTTTTTTTATTCTGAATTTTTGCCAACTGCCCCAAGGCACTGGTTCAGGCATGTGATGAGGGCTTGTTTGATCCTTAATAAATTGGCGAGTCATTTACACAGTAGAACAGTGCAGATATGAGATAACAAGAGGATGGATCATCAGTTAATTAGAAATATGGCCTTTTTTTTTTATTTTGTGCAAGCTCTGGGATGGTGGGAACCCGCTGCTGATGTTGACCAGTCCCTAGTAACAAACACTGATGCGTACTTGCCATATTGGCCATGAGAAACCAGCGTGCTGACCCAGGGGACCAGCTGAGGCTGATGGACTGGGCTCAGGGAGAGGCAGAACAGAAATAAACACTGGAGTAGCCTGCTGTGGGTAATCAGTGACCTCTAGAAAGGACATCATTCTTTTCCTGTTTTCCAGCTGCTGTTGTGCTGGAAAAAAGTAATTGTTCTTCTCCAAGAAAGGGAGATAACAAGCACTAGTGCCACTTTCTGACCCGCTAGGGTTAGCAGGGTTTAGCAGGGTTAAAAAAGCCCTGGGACCAGGGACTGGAACCAAGAGCCACCTGTCCCCAACAGGATGGCCTCCCAAGTGTGTAGCCCTGTGTGTCTGCAGAGGAGTGGAGGGTAAGCCAAGGGTAAGCATGGCACTTGCAACTTGCTCCATTGTGAAACTTGAAACAGCCCACACAGGTGGGTTGCTTAAGAGCACCCTAGAGCTTTGTGGTGAGGGCTCTCTCCTGCTATCTGGGTGTAAACCTCTGCAGGCAGAAAGAACAGGATGTGGGCCTCCCTTTCTCTGGTCCCCACTTCTCCCTGGCTCACACAACCAGCAGCACCTCCAGGATGCCCAGCAGGGCCCAGATATGTAAATCCAGCTTTCTGTGGCTTTCTGATGGCACTCAGTCCAAAAGCAAGGCCCCTGGCCAGCACACAGCCTCTGCAGCACCATGTGGCTCCATGCTGTCTCTAAGCACAGGGGAGCCCACAGCAATGGTAAGTGAAACAGGGCAGAGCATGTGGCAACTTGACAGCACGTTCTACAGCCTGTGGTCAGGTCTTGTGCATCCCCCCACAGCTTCAGCAGAACAGGAAAATCCCAGACACAGAGTATAAAGTGCAGGCAAGCAGTAAAGAGACTTCTCTGTCATTCCAGACAGTTCTGGCCTTTAATAACCAGCACAGAAACTGTAAATATCTGCCACCAATTCTGTTAGTGCACAAGGCACTCACATTAGCTTCCCCTCATAAACTTTCTATGGATGTTTGCACCTGATCTTCCTTCTCTCCTGCTCCTTTTTGTCCTAGAAAGCTCCTAGTCCTCTTCCATGGAGCATCATTTGACACCCCACCACCACACACACACTTCCTTACAAGTTATCATTATTCTGGTGTCCTGCTACCCCCTTTACACCCCACATAGTGAACTGTTTCCAAACAGTGCAACCAATTCTCAGCAACAGAAAAAGTATGCAAGTTATGCAGGTCACATAACCTGCAGTGTCTTCATCCAGCACTGTGGTCCTCAAGTTTTTCAAAGCCACTCTTCCTCTTTTTTAGAAGTTTCATTTCCCCTTCTCATTTTCCTGGTTTCTAGCTGACAAAAGCACCATTCACTCTCTAGCTTATCTCAAGTCCCTAGAGCTCAAACATGACATTTTGGTTTTTTCACAGTATGAAACAGTTTGTACTACCAATTTCCTTCTCCCAACATTTACATTTTAATTTTTCAGTAAAAACTGAATCTCAAACCCTGTGTTAGCTCAAAGGATAAACTACACTCATCTTGGAGCTGAAGAGGAGAACATCCAACTATCTCCATTAGAGAGCCATTTCTGTGGCTCTTACCTATTTTCCTCCAGTTACAGGATGTATTCTGATACTCCCCTGAGAGAAAGCCACTGCTGTGGTAGAGGAAGGGAAAAAATGACCAGGACAACAGTCTGATTCTTCACATCACCCAAATAGCTAACAGAGTTTATTTCTAAAACAGCTGGAATCCCATATTTGACAAAGTTGCAGACAGATGGAGCTTTCAGAACCAGGTTGACGCTGAAGGAGACTTAAAACACTTTTGCTGGCAGAGGTACAGCAGAGAGGTGTTGAATTCCCTGCCAGACGGAGCTGTCATTCAACAAGCCCCGGTGGAGCTGGTGATAACAGAAAATCTGTGCTTTTCTTGGTAGACATGCTTCACAAGGAGGATTTGGGGAAAGCAAGGAAACTTTGGCAGCAGAGATGTCAGTCTTCCA
This sequence comes from Hypocryptadius cinnamomeus, assembly GCA_013400635.1. Taxonomy (NCBI): domain Eukaryota; kingdom Metazoa; phylum Chordata; class Aves; order Passeriformes; family Zosteropidae; genus Hypocryptadius; species Hypocryptadius cinnamomeus. The sequence continues at coordinate 26,377 of VYZP01022053.1, forward strand.
GCCTGAGAGCATCCTGATTAGGAGCATCTGGTGGGTCTGTGGACCCAGCACTGTCACAACAGCCAAAGCTGCAGGAATATTTTAGCCCTGTCAGTAGGCACAAAAACCAAAAGGGAACTGGTAACTTTCATCTCTTGATCTGGTATAAGCAAGTGCACTTACAGCAAAACATATTCTTTGGATGATCACAGAACATAGCTCAGAAATTCTTTGGTTGTTAGACTGCATGAAATTCCCCTTGACTTTTTTTTTCTCCATATGGTGACAAGTGACAGAGTGATGTGAGAGGCTGAAAAAAAAAGCTAGTATAGTGCCAGGAGAGGGAGGGGGCATGGTTCCAGGAGAAAGTGGAAACAGCCTTTTCTGCAGAGCAAGCTCAGGCTCCAGCCCCAGTCCTTAGCAGGTGCTTCTCCCCACTGCCAGCACAGCGCTGAGGTCTCAGCTGCATTCACGCTGTCTGCAGCAGAACACTGCTTGCCACAGGATTGCCAAGTGGGCTTAATGCCTGTGGGAAGGTTCCTACTGTCAATCTGAGTGATACCTCAGGAGGTGAGGGAGAAATAATACAATCTTTTTCTTCTAGGGGAACAAGAGAGGTTGTATCCTTAAACATCTGTCATATCAGTCCAAATTAAAGTCAGAGTGCTGGTTTCCAAATACTGTAAAGTCAGTCTTGGAAGGAGGACTGGTGATCAAGCACCCCTGTTGCAAAAAATTAGACACACATATGTGTGTATGTGCATGTGTGTGTGTGAGAGTACCTTCTTCTGCAGGTATTTTCACTGAAAGTGCCCAGAATGAAGTTTCTTGTCACATAAGGGCATTGGACTGGTCCTGTGCTGGCAGCACAAGGAAGGCTGAGCTATCACTGACACTGCTGGCAGTGGATTCCCAAAGGAGATGAATGTTTGTTCTCTTAAGTCAGAGAGCCTTTGAGCTATGCTCAATTCTGGTTGTTAAAAAGAAAAAAATGGCTCATTCCTGACTAAACACAAAACACATCATCTGAAGGTAGGGGGCAGAAGTTTAACATTGTAGAAAAATAAGAAATAGCCAATATGAAATTACTAGCAATATACCTGCCTGTTACATAGTTTATTTGAATAATCCTCTGTATTAATATTGAAGCACTTTATCTTTGAGTGAATGTATGTTCCTTCATCCACTAAAACCAGAATTTTGTCCTTTTGAATTGTTTCCTGCTCTGTGTTGCTCTAACCAGGACACTTTTGAAAAAGAATAGCAAAAAGAATCACAGAAACTGTGCACCATGAGGAGGTGCACAGTTATCTAATGTGCACAGTTATCTACTTCAAGTTATCTACTCAGTTGTTTTAATTTACTTATTCAAAATTTTTGACACTTTAGCAGTTGGCCAATTTTCTGTTGTCAGAATTAAAAATAAATTCTAAGTAAATATACATATATTAGGATGAAAAAAAAAAAAGGTGACAACAAATAGCAATATATGTTGACCTGCCATGAGGCACAAAAAATTTTTTCTGAGAGAACCATTAAATTACTTAGCACTATTGATGCAGAATTTCAGACAAATAGAAAAATATATAGGAGGCCAGAAAATGCTTTTTTCTTCAGACTGTCCCTGGTAACCTGTATAAACCCAACTGCTGCTGCACCATCATGCAGTTATCCTGACAGAATAAACCAAGTTCTACTTCATAGTTAGACATGATAGGATAAGCACCAAAGAGGAAGAGAGGTCCATGCTTCCTTTTTTCCTGCAAAGAATTCCCAGCCCACCAGAGATGGATTGCAAAAGGAAAGATAAAGGTGCCAAGAAGGCATTGTCTCAGCACTGAAGTTACTTAGAATTTCATTATGATACCAGGTTGGACAAAACTGAACTGTTCTGTCTGTCCAGGCTCTGGGCAGAGTCCCCAGGAGCACAGATTCCAGCTGAGGCAGAGGAAGTGACAATACCACATGTAAGAGAGAGGAAGAAGCACATTGCTCCATTCACAATGGGCTTTCCATAAACACTGTTAGATTACAAAGCGAATAATTTATAGCAAATGCATAGAAATTTTCTAAAGAAGTGGTCTTACTATGAAAAGGAGAAAAAAAAAGACCCCATTAAATATTAAATGTATGCTCTTGGGTGCATATTTTCCTGTATTTGGCAAGGGAATTTTAAAAGAATAATCTTTGCTAAAAATTCATGGAGAAAATCCCTGATTTCATTGTGTACTGTTGGGAGGAAGTGCTTGCAATTATGGTTTCAAGTTGCAGTTCATAATTTTTGATGCTGGCTGAGCTGATGTTAGAAAAAGTCCACAGTTCTGGCAGAAAGAGGCAACAAAGGCTTGGGTCAGCTTATCCAGGCACAAATTAGTTTGTAACTGTTCATTTGTTAAACATATAATCCTTGGAAGTTAAGAATCAGGTAGGAATTTGCAGGATTTCCCTTGTGTAAACAGATGGAGGAAATCAGAAGGAATTTTCCATCCCTCTGAAAGGAGAACCAAATGACTGTCCAAATGAGTTTTAAATAACACTTATTGCAAATAGCTGGAAATGTCACAGCCCAGCTTGACAGTCAGAAGTCGTCTTTCTCTGAAACAAGCAGATTCTCCATTATAAACTTCTTTGGGTGGGGGGAGCAAAAAAACTTTGGTTCACAACATTGTTTTGCATAGGAATTCAAGTAGATCTTCCAAAGCTACCAGCTTGTCCAGGCTAGTAACAAAATACCCACGGCTCTCTCCTCAGTAGTGGACACTCCTCTTTGGTATCCTGTTTTGTAAGGCAGACGTCTTGCACAGGTGATGGAGTCACACAGATGCATCTTTGAAAAGGAAGACAAGTGTCACTTGTGTTGCCACAAACAAATTCATCCAATTTATTAAGTAACACACTGGAAACCTTTTGGTAAGGGGTGGGGGAGGGAGAAAAGAAAGCAGTGCTATGTTCACTATTTGCTAGAAGCAAGTTATTTTACTCTTGTAGTTATTTGTTAACAGCTGTCAGTAGCTGTGACAACGTTTGTGATGACAGAAAATTTGACAGATTATTGCTTTTTGAGTAATTCTGAGTCACAACAACCAGGGCATTAATAGATTCTTCCAGGTAGACATAGCCCTGTGCCAGAAAAATATAAATATTCATTTTGGGAAGCATTCTGGCAATTACTAAGCACGATACTTACTTGTTGACTGTGTGATGCACGAAACCTTGTAGGATGACCACATGCTTATAACACAAAGTATTGTAGCCAGGAACCCGAAAGTCTGGATGAGAAAACAAACAAACCACAAATACTTATGGAGCATTAGATGACACATATTCCATGCATGTATGGACACTTTTGTATATTCAGCTACACATTTCATGGGATTAACAGACCCAAAAAATAGTGGGGGATTTTACTCCATTCTGACAAAAGACTAAAAACCCAGAAGTTTCTGTAATATAATAGCAGCTTATGTCTTGTCAAAACTGAAAGATAGACTGAGAGTCATGCACAAGGAGGGAGAAAAAGATGGACAGCAGCATGGAATGTCAAGTTCTAAACTTCTCACTAGGATTCTGCAACAAAGAAAAGACTGTTTCTAGCACCTCTGATTACTGCTCTTTTACTCCCCATTCAAACAAGTCTTTCCCTGCCGTCTGCCAAATAAACAAGTCAGGTAGGTCTCCTAGTCTGTTTGCACCGTCAGGACTAAGTTTCTGAAAGTAATTCTTTATTCTGGAGGAGTTGTATTTCAGGTCCTGCTGCTGTGAAAATACTGTCACCCACACTTGGAAGTCATGCCTCTCTCTGTAAAGCCTNGTTGTATTTCAGGTCCTGCTGCTGTGAAAATACTGTCACCCACACTTGGAAGTCATGCCTCTCTCTGTAAAGCCTTCCAGCCAAGAGAAGCAGAGAGCACCTGCCAGAAGCCAGCTCAGAGCCTCAGTGGGTTTTAGCTCAGGAGAAATTATCTTGAACAGGGCTCTGTTCAGGAGCAGAAAGCGTTGAAAGCTGAAAAGGGGAGTGAAATCCTTTAGGTAATTTCCACCTGCTACAAGAGTCTTTTGTAAAAACTTAATTGTCTTAATTCTTCACCTAAACACATTAGTTCCTGTGAGTTAAAGCAGAAGCCTTTGGTTTCAACGCTCTGGCAGGACAAATACCAACTTTAATGGTGAGTCCAGCATCTGACAAAAAAATATTTTTGTTGGCACTGTGTTACAGAACATTCACTGAAATGAGCTAGAAGGTTGTTCACCCAACCAAGACACAACTAAGGCAAGTCTGTAAGAGAACAGAGGTACAAGTGATAGATTTCCAATGCCCTAATTAATATATATTGCAATTGTAAAAGTGTCAAGCCTAATAAACACAGTCTTACCGCTCCAGCCACAAGTCCAGTTATATTGTAACTCTTGGCTGCTGCCACAATCGATCCAATGAGAAGCAGAATTGTACCAATTAAGTAATGAAGAAACTCCTGAAAAGACAAGCACAGCATGCATCAGAAGGGAAACATATCTGCAAAGCATTTTGATATGTCTCAGAAAGAAAGTAAGTTGGCAGAGATGACTCAAGCTCTCAAACCCAGAGGACAAAACACAGTCAACAAGGAAAAAAAAAAAAAAGCAAAGCAAAACAAAGCAAAAAACCAAAGCCCAGTAACTCACCTTGTGAGTGGATTTTATACAAAACCTCAGTTTCTGCTCAAAAAAGAACAGTTTGGGTCTACTAATGTGGCTGGAATAGGATTTACTTACTGGGTATGGATGCAATCCTTTCAATTCAGCACAGTACATTACTTCATTGCATCAAGCATGCACCTTACCTAAAGAGATGGTTCTGGAGGAAGGAAGGAGCCTTAAGGACATATTTCTCTAGCCTATATGAAATGGCATAAGTGGGAAACCAAATGCTCCTACTTCTGATAATCTTAGGAAGTAAGCACTGGATTTACTGCTGCATTTACAAAAAACTTACATCAACTGAGACTGGGAACCACAGGGAAGGGAGGGAAGCTCGAAAAGCACAGCTGCAGTAAAGCATGATGCCATGGGGTATTCTGAGAGAGGACCAAGGCACCACATTTAAATTCTTCTCTGATATGGTAAGTATCAGTCCAGGAGTCAATTTTACCTTGTTACAAGCAAGGGGTATCTGTGGATTTCGATTTTGAATCCCCACAAAGCTTATGACAACCAGTACAGGTGTTTGGACACTGAACATGGGTTGTTTCTTGTGCATGGTGGGGTGGGGCAGGTGGATGTCTGCTTCCTTTATCTGCATCACACTACCAGCATAAGCCAAGCAAATACAAAGGAGAGGAGAGATTCTGTCTCAAACCAGAAGACAGAATATAGTCCCAAAAGGAAATTTTCCAGGAAAGCCCAGAAGACGAACAGTCTACCATACCAGTTTCACTCTGCTCAGGTGTTAAAAAGAGCTGAGGAGGATTTTTCCTGTAAAGTAGGTTCTGTGACCACAAGTTACTTTCCTAATTTGTAAACTTGTTT
>VYZP01022053.1:32766-64106 GCA_013400635.1 Hypocryptadius cinnamomeus
TACATCAACTGAGACTGGGAACCACAGGGAAGGGAGGGAAGCTCGAAAAGCACAGCTGCAGTAAAGCATGATGCCATGGGGTATTCTGAGAGAGGACCAAGGCACCACATTTAAATTCTTCTCTGATATGGTAAGTATCAGTCCAGGAGTCAATTTTACCTTGTTACAAGCAAGGGGTATCTGTGGATTTCGATTTTGAATCCCCACAAAGCTTATGACAACCAGTACAGGTGTTTGGACACTGAACATGGGTTGTTTCTTGTGCATGGTGGGGTGGGGCAGGTGGATGTCTGCTTCCTTTATCTGCATCACACTACCAGCATAAGCCAAGCAAATACAAAGGAGAGGAGAGATTCTGTCTCAAACCAGAAGACAGAATATAGTCCCAAAAGGAAATTTTCCAGGAAAGCCCAGAAGACGAACAGTCTACCATACCAGTTTCACTCTGCTCAGGTGTTAAAAAGAGCTGAGGAGGATTTTTCCTGTAAAGTAGGTTCTGTGACCACAAGTTACTTTCCTAATTTGTAAACTTGTTTCGGGTAATCAAAATCTCAACCCCTGCATTTGCCAGAATAAATTATATGCATGAGGAGGCTTCTCTGACCAGCCCATGACGCAGCAGGCAAATGGGACATGCCATTGCCTCCTTAGAGACATCAAATAAAGCAGTGTACACAGGCTACTACTTTACAGGAATCCAAGGGATGGGCAAAGCTGCAACAGAGTCATCAAAGGCCACATTAGGTGGAGAACCAACCCCATCAGGGCCTGAAGAGTGCCCCTCTGGAGAAATACTTCCAAGCTTTAAAAGGTGTCAGCAATGAACAAACTCTTGAACCACTTCAGCTTTACTGGCTGCAAATCACACCCCTGATTGCAATGTAAAGATCCTGCCAGGAAACTCATCCAAATGCTAGCTGTAGTTTCCCAGACTCTCTCACGTCTTCCTCTTCTGTTCTAAAGATACTTAAATGTGACTGAAAATGAGGTTGTTTGTTTTGTAACAGAGCAGCAATGTTCAAGCATCACATCCTATAAAGCTTTCTGAAGCTGAGCAGCCACAAACTTCAGTGCCTTAAACTCTGGAAGGTTGAGGAATTAAACAAAGAACAAAAAAAAACCCAGAAGCAGCCCATGCAGAGGCAAAAACAGCACAGTCCTGTTACAGCAATGCACACATTAAATGCTGCTCTGCAAAACTGTCATTTATTAGCTTACTTCACTCCTTTATTTCAATCCCTGCATCTGTACTATCTCTAGATAAGTAAGTACCTTTAGAAACAGATAGTGGTGGCACACATTTGAAAAAAAAAAGTCTAACCATATTCTTCATCTAAAAAGAAAAAGAAAATTAAATTTTTCTCTCTTATAAGTGTATGGATGGTCAAACTGTTATCTTAGATCTGTAAATTACTTACATAACTCCCATTAACCACCACCTTGGGTTTAAACTTCTTGGGTTTAAAAATTCCTCTCTATCCCTCCAGCTGGCTTTCCCCACTCCTTTGGTCCTTCTTCACTGGAACTAACATATGTAAGGGAGGCATGTTCTAAGAGGTTGTTAAAATCCATCATCCCACACCAGGATGTGGAACTCTTCTGTCAGCTGACCTGAGCCAGAGCTATTGAGGAAGTTCAGGTCTCACATTTTGGTGCTGCCTGTGGGTTCTCTGCTAGGATAGGAGAGATGGATGTGTATGGGAAATGCAGGAACGAGGCAGGAACATCCTGCAGGATATCCCAGGAGTGGCCAGGCTGCGGCAATCAAGCCGAGGCTACTATTTTTTGCTATTGTTTAAGTTACCTAAAGCCATACCAAAAACAGGCACATCTGATTTAAATAGCATTCACAGACTTTATTTTGGGACAGGATGTAGTACATGAATTCTAATTCTAAAGCTATGATTTGGTACTTTAGCAATCCCTGAGCTGCTATAAATGACCTGAGCTAGGACCCATCTGCTGAAGCCTTGATGATCAGTAGCTTCCTTTCAATTGTCTCTTAATAAAATTATTGCCTTCCATATAGTAAATCTAGATTTATGTCTGTGTAAAGGAGGGCAGAATCAAATCCAAATCAGCTGAAAATCTTACAGTTACACAATCTGCTGAACTGAATGCAAGCAACAAAAGGATTTGCATATGAGGCAAAAAAGTATTGAGTGAAAGACAGCCTATCTTTGTGAGAAAGCACAAGGGAATGGACTGAGAAAGTCCCATCAAGGCCCAAGAGAGGAGAGGAACCCAGGCTTACCGCGAGTGGCCAGCTAACACAAGTCAGCCTCCTGTAGACTCTGAAAATGTGCATGATGTAGAAGAACAAAATCATAACCAAGTCGCACATGGTGACAATCTGAAAGAAGCTGTAAGCACTGTAATCTGTCCATGAAGAATTATTTACACTGATGAATCCAATCAGCAGTGAGATCTGGAAGACAAAAGGCACATTCAAGGTGTTCACTATGGTGCTCAGAGGGTCGTGGAGATGATCTTAAGCACAACAAAATGGCACTCAGAAACAAAACACAAATATCTAATGTAAATGGGATGGTCCCAACCAAATGGAGGACAAAGCAACGGGCATGAGAATAAGGTTTTATAATTAGCTGATAAATGAACTGAAGCAACCCCCTGGTGAAAGGGGCAATGGCCAGAAGGAAAGCAGCAGTTTCAGTCTCAAGAACTCAACTTGAAGATGTCTCTATGTACAACAGAAGAAGTCTCAAACAGAGAAATGGAACTGGATGACTGGAGTTGCACCAGTGACTGAAGCATCTGAAGCCCAGAGACTTTCAGAAGGAGTCCACTGAGAGCTGTGAAAATTGAGGTGTCCATGAACACATGTCCTTCACTTTCATTGAGTGACATTTCTCACATGCACAATCAGAGGACCTGAGCTAACAGTTTTACTCTTCCTTTTCTGCCACCTACAGAGCAGAAGTATTAGTGGACTGTAATACTCTGTATTATTTATCAGAGTAAATAATACAAACATTTGGAGGAACTGATTTAATTCACCTCACCCCCGAAACTTTTATAAGTTAACACTGCCACATAAAACTATAAAGCATTATTGTACAACTTCTTTCAGCTGTAGGCTTGCTAAGAACAACAGCTATTTCCTTTTTTTCTTTAATCTAAAGCTACTTATTTATTTTACTAATATGGCTGCTTCCATCAGCCTGGCTAACCTGGGTGATCAAAATAAATCTACCAGACTATACTAAAATATTTTTTTATTACAGACTCAGTCAATGCATGCTTTCAGCCACTGTAATTTTTAGTTCATCCAAAGTCAGCCAGAAGCTATAATGATTCACATTTTAAGTGTTTCTCCTAGACATTAAAAAACTATCTGAGGAAGCCAGCACTTCAAGACTGCACCATCCTCTCCTGCACACTCATCTTCCAAACTCCTAACCAACTGCATTCATTATCAGAACAATTTCCTTAAGATTAAAAGAGAAAAAAACCCAACCCCAACGCCCAAGCAACATAGCTTAGATTCCCCCTAAGTGTTAGCCAAGTTTCACCTGCTCAGTTCTGAGTGGACAGGCTAAATACACGTGTGCACAAGGGCAACCAAAAGGTCTGTATGTAAAAACCTCACAAGGACCTGCCACCTTCAGCAAACTCCAGCCAAACAGCCACATCAATGGCAGTGAACCACCTCAAAACAGTGGCTTCAGAGAAAAAAGTCAGTGCTCCAGATTCCTTCCCACACAAGTGGCTAAGCTGTTGTCAGACCTGGTCCAGCTCCATTATTTTTCCTGTGGCAGTCCAAGGAGCTGATATTAGCCCTGTAAGTGAGCCCTGCTCTCTGAATCTTAATGCCAGCTAAGCAGAGTCATCTGACTTAGCCACTGAATAATAATAACTTAAATAATAAAAAAAATAACTTAACCTGAACAATCAGAAGGAGATAATTTACCCTATAAGCTAGGAGCACACTCTAAGTGATGCAAGACACAGCTATTATTTCCATAATTTAATACTAAATTTAATGAAATTTATGCTATAGGAGGACTCAACAACAAGTCACAGCAAGCACTGAGCCTTGCTCTTGGATAAAGATGGGATGAGGACAACATTCTCTAGCCACCAAAGGCTAGAAGAAGTTTCCCTTATTTAGGTCTTCACAATAGTGAATTCCCAGTTTCAATTACACTGTAAAAATTAAGAAGGAAACGTTAATTCACAGAAATATTAAATCTGCCCACTGGCTCATTTAATACATGAACAATTAACTTTAGCAGGTTTTTTTACAGTGTACAAAGAATTAGGAGGAGGACTGGACTCTTGAAGTACAACCACCATCCAAATAACAAAAAGCACTGGAAAAAACCCTTAGTTTAAGCTAGACCCAGTTCTTTCAATTTCATGGAAGCATAGCAGTATTTTTCTTATCAGTTAAAAGGTATAAAAAATTGAGAAGCATAAAGAAGAATGTGAGTCATCCAAGGACAGAAAGTACATCTGAGGTGTCACAATCCTCAGAAATAAGAAGATACATGGTACCAGTGAAGAATCTGCTCAACTCCTGACAGGGTAGAACCGTGGATTTGAACAAACATGCTTTCCATTTCAACAGTTCTTCATTACTAAAACAACTCCAAATCCAATGAGTAAGGATTCTCCCTTCTTTGAATTTAGATGTGCCTCAGCACACAGACAGGAAGAAACCACTGCATGGCAAGAGATACTTCTTTCAAAGATTTACTTTCTTAGCATAAATCTCGCAACATGAGATTTCTAAAGAGTGTCCTTGGTTCACAGGCACGTGATTCTGTTTCACAGGACAGGTGCAAAGAGGACCCTCTCAACAACTTTGTATAAAGCTGTGCCCTATCTGCCACACTGCATTGCCTGCAGATACAGCCAGAGTTTAAAACTCACCTGTTAAAAAAAGAATGCTAACAAATACAAATACAAGTAACAGAGCCACACAATATCACTTGTTCTTTGAACCCGACAAATATTGAAGTTCCTTCACCAGATACTGATTTATCATTATATACCAGGTGATGACTGTACCTTTTTCCTCCCTGGGATTCTGGTTTCCAGAGAACTGAGTGATAAAGTGATAAATATGTAACTGTCTGGGATACAGCTGAACATCTATCTCAAAAGTCAGTCTGAGGCACAGAGAGAGAAAGACAGAGAGAAATGAATGGCAAAGCACTGAAGTGATCAAATGTTATGAGTGTTCTTTATGCATCTGTGCTCAGGGGAGCAGGTTTATACACCCTGAAAATAAAAACTGGAGGCACAAAAAAAAAACCAACCAAAAAAACAAAAAAACCCCACAAAAACAAAACAAACAAAAACAAACAAAACCAAACAAACAAAACAAACAAAACAACCCCAAAAACAACAACAAAACCCCAAACAAAACCAAAACCAAAACAAAAAACCCCAAACAAAACCAAAACCAAACCAAAACAAAAAAAAACCCAAACAAAAAAATACCCAAACCAAACCAAACAAAAAACCCCCCAAAATTCAGGGCACTGCTATTTCCATCTCAATATAGCACTTTACAAGTCACGACAGCAACACAGATGCAACCTATAGCCAGCAAGCCAGTGTGACCACAAGTACAGGCCAAGTGATGGTCAGTCTCATGAGAAGATTTCCGTGTGCTCCACAATATACACCCAGGCTCCAGACCTGCATTACAAAAGGGGTGAGGGACACATTGCAGGGTATTACTATTTAAGTGCTTTCTGGTATATGAGAACAAAACAAAGACCATATGCTTTAAAAAACCCCAAGGAGGGATTTCTGGATTTAAATAAAGTTCCACATTTATTCTGTTTCATAGAAGTCAATCAGCTTAAATGAATCCACTTCTTGACTCTCCTTTGGACCAGATATTTGAAATGAGTCGTGAAGCACGTTTAGGGACACTGGTATAGATCAGGAACTATCTTGCAGTCAAGGCAATGTGAGCTAAAGGCAGTCAGCACTAAGAAGACAGAAAAGACATAACAGAGCCTGCAAGACTTTTACAGAACCTGCATTCTCTTCCCTACTTGGAGCTGAAGATGAGGTAACCACATCCTCACAATCTGCCTCTTGAATGGCACTGACATACCTTCCCAAGCCTAAACTCCATTGTGACTGGAAATTAACTCAGATCTACCAAAAAAATGAAACAATTCTTTCTTTCCTGATGTGGTCTTCTTCCTAAAGCAGCCCAGGGAGCTGTTGGCCATCATCACCACAAAAGCACACGGTTGGTTCACAGTCATCGTGTTGTCCCCAAAGATCCCAAGGTCTTCTCCGGAGAACTGCTTTCCAGCCTCCAGCCTGTACTGATGCAGGGAGGGGCTTACCCTCAAATATCTCCAGATACAGGACTTGGCATTGCTCTCTGTGGAACTTGATGAGACTCCTTTCTCTCCAGACTGCCAAGATCTCTCTATGGCAGCACAACCCCTTGGCTCATCAGCCACTCCTCTCAGGTTTTTCACCACCTACAAACTTTCCAGGAGTGCACTCCACTTTGCATCATCATCCAGGTCATTAATGAAGATGTGGAACAGTGCCAGTCCCAGTATGGACCCCTGAGGTACACCACTAGTGACTGGCCTCCAGCTGGACCTTGTACCACTGATCACAACCATCTGGGCTGGGTTGTTCAGTTTTAAGTCCATCTCACTGCCCACTTATCTAACCCATACCCTGTCAGCTTGTCTGTGAGGATGTTATGGGAGACTAGAACCTTACCAAGATCAAGGTAAACCACATCCATCACTCTTCCCCCTGTCCACCAAGCTAGTCACCTCATTACAAAAAGCAGTAAGGCTGGTCAAGCATCATTTCCCCTTTGTAAATCCATGTTGACTACTCCTGATCATCTTCTTGTCCTTCATGTGTTTGGAAATGCTTTCTAAAAGGATTTTCTTCATCATCTTCCAAGGGACTGAGGTGAAGCTGACAAATCTGTAATTCCCTGGATCTTCCTTCCTGCACATAGATATTACACCAATCTGTTCAGAATGGCACACTTTCCTTTTGTATCTCTCAGGCTAGAGAAGACAGGCAAAGACTGGACAAGAGGGATACATTTTCCTTCCCTGTGCTGTAAAATGCTTCTGGAAGTATTCCCTGGAAATGCTGTTTCTTTTTAAAAATCAGCTGGTTTCCTCCTTGTTTCTCCTTGTCCCTGACAAAGAATGAGCATCTGGAGTCTACTGGTCATTATTACACTCAGTAAAAAAACAAACAAAATGTGTACAAAGACTTCAAGGAAATGAATCTTCCACTGCAGGAAAATTCAACACCTTCTTAATGAAAGGAGAGGAATCATGCCTTCATATTAAGAAGAAATTATATATAGAAGGAAGATCCAACTTCCAATTACTCCTAAGGCAAATGCATACTGGACAAAAGCCCCATGGCATTAGGCCCAGATGCTGTTGTACTCCTGATTTTAGATTGTCTGAATTCTACCTCTACCTCCCCACGCTCACTCTTGGGTGGCTGTAGTCATGCAAATGCAATGAGGTTACAGAGAAAGCTTGGCTCCAAACACCCTGTCCACACGGGAGCAGGCTGGGCACGATGCTGAGACCCAGAGCAAGCCAGCCACACAACCCTCAGCCTCTCTGCTGGCTGGGTCCCCCTGTGGCTCCCAGTCCTGTCACTGGTCACAGAGGCCACCAGTAACACTGCCCAAGAGCCGCCTGCCCCTCAGGACTGATGGGCTGGGCTCTCGTGCACCAACACAATGCTGGAGTGCACCAGCACAGAGGGAAAAGCCCAGGCCAAGCCAGCAAGCTCAAAGAACTTAACAGAGATTAACCTGTGAAAGAAACCAGTTCAAAGAACTTAACAGAGAACCACCTGCTCCAAGGAAGGGGCAGCCAGGAGTGCATGCCCACCAGTCCAGAGATTACACGTACAATTTTCTTCACTAGTGCCCTGAGGGTAACAAAGGAAAAGGCTTGTTTTGCTCTACATGTACCTACAAGCCAGCTGGCACCACAAAGCATTTTCTGCTCATGTGGTAGAAGATTGTAGTTTATCTGACCACAGAACAATTTCATAACCCAGGAATCAATCTGTGCAAGTGCTTTGTACGATCTTTTTCTAGTGTCCTGCTATAATGGATGTCATAAATAAAGCTCTGGCTTTATTGCCAATACCTAATTCTTCTGTAACATTTGGAGAGAACTAAATTTTCCACAGACACAGCTACCTGCACAAACATAAATCCCACATGATCTCCAAAACTGACAAGAACCTACTCTTAAAGGAAGGCTTAATGTTCTGAGGATGAGAGGCCCATTTCCACAGGCGAGCACTGACACAACAAGGGAGAAATTGTAAGTCACTGACTCTTGAATCCTGACCCCAGTTTTGTAACCCTGTTTCTGTCTGAACTTCAGTAAATCATGTATTTCACCACTTCAGCTCCTCCAGTCACCAAATGAGGACTAATAGAGACTTCACATGCATTGTGCTGAAGTTTGGCACCTTCAAAACACTTCAGACATGTAAAACAAAGGCGAAAATTTTGAGGACTGCTAATAAATGTCTAGGGCAAGAAGGCTGTTTTCCTTTATAGAGTGAATGAAAATAGATGCTCACTAAAAATACCCCAACAACCAAAGAGACAAGAAAAGACAAGATGAAACCCCCCAAAACCATACCAAAATACCCATATCCTTTTCCTCCCTGCTCCCCTCTCCAAAAAGCCCAAATGGACAATCAACAGATCACAGATGTAACAGACAAGCAGGCATGAAAATCATCCAAGGAGGAAGCCACACAACAAGCAAAAGGAGGAAAAGGTTCACTTACTGAGACTTGCTTTGAGTTGCTACCTCAGCACATAAGACAAACAAAAACGAGAATCCTAGCTCACTCTAAAATGGAAATTAGTATTTACTTCCTGTCTGTCATTTATTTACTTAAAACCAACTGTGAGCAGTGATTCAGAAAGCACACCATGCACAAGACATTGCAAATAAACTGTTTTCTAATCTTTAATGCTAGGACTGCTTTACTCTTGACCATCCCCGACTGCTCAGTACTGCACATTCACCCCTGTGCAGCAGTTCTTTCACTACTCTGCCAGTGCAGGACAGGTTACCCTTTCCCACTGTGGCTGTGCAAGCCCCTGCACAGTGGTGATGTCCTGGTGTGGGTGTGTCACAAGCTGCCTTCACAGCAGCTCACAGGGGCTGGGCTTTCTGTGGTTAAAAAGTGTTGATAACCTACCAGTGCTTCCGCTGCTGCTGAGCTGGGCTCACACAGAGCCACAAGGCTTCCTGCCTCTCTTCTCCCTCCCCTCATCCCAAAGCACGCTCACAACTGGGCAAGACATTGGCAATGCCAGCTGGCTCCAGCTGAGCAATGGGATTTTCCAGCCCATATGATGTTGTGCTCAGTGATAAAAGCTCAAGACAAGCAGGTTTCAGGGAGAATATTTTAGGTTATAGCATCTCTCTTCCCAAGTAATCATTATGTATACAATCATAGACTCATAGGATGTTTTGGGCTGGAAGGGACCTTAAAGACCATCTANCGAGGGGGAGCCGCGGGGCTTTCCCTGCCGTGGGGGAGACGCCGCCGCACCCAGCCGGGACAGCGGGGTCCGGCACAGCCGGGAGCGGGGGCCGCGCAGGGAGGCTGCCCCGCGCCGTGCCGTGCCGCCCTGCGCAGCTGTGTGACATGGAAACAGGCCGGAGGGAGGCTTGCCAGGCTGGGAGCGGGACGTCTGCCGGGAGGGAGCTCGGCGGGGGCAGTGACAAACCCCGCCGAGCGTCAAAGTTTGTCGGCGGTGCGCTGGGAGAAGAGCCGCTCCGGTGCTCTGCTGTGGAGGCACAGCTGCAAACAGCGCCTTCTCACACGGCACCCACTCTTGCCAACCCGCCCCACCTCCCAATCCTCTGATTCTCGATCTCATAAAAGATAAAAACCATTTGCATTAAATGGGCAGCAACAGGTAAAACTGTAATGACTGTCCAGATGTCTCAGGCCCAGTGTTTGAATTAAATCATAACAGAGATACTAACGAAAGGCAGCAAAAGAAGCTATATATTTCCTCACGTTTAAAAATAACTTGTTCTGCTTTCTGACAAGTGAGGTAGCAGCAGGCCTCTGAGCTGGGCATATGCCACTTTTGTACTCACTGCAGTAGTGACCCCATCTTCTGCTGCTTTGTTCTGCAGTTATGACACAGATTCTGTTCATATTTAGTATTTAATAAGTTATTTCAGCAACTAAAATTGTACTAAGACAGAAGACATGTAAGCCCAGATGACCCCCAACACACATAAAGCCCCAGCGTAAGCAATTTACTTGGAGCAAAATGGGTTTGCCAATGTGGGCAATGCTCCTCACTAGATTAAGCAGTACACAATTCTGGACTTCTGTTAAAGCATCTTGTGGTTTCTGTAAAAGGTATTACCTGTCCCACCACATTTTATCTCATGTCATTAGATATCAAAGCTACAACACTGGCTACTGCCACAAGAGTAAAATACTAGCTGCTGAGAAAAAAAAAGAAACATTTGTTCCATTTTTAAACAGCTGCCTTTGGTTTGTTGTTTTTTCGCCCCCCTCTTCTCCTTACAGTTCCCATTCNTTCCCAGCCTCCTGCCATGGGCAGAGGCACCTTCAACCAGACCACCTATCCAGCCTGGCCTTGAACAGAGTAATGGAAGAATTTACAGCTTTGCTTGTGTGTGCAGCTTTTGCTTTCCTTAGAAAACTGTCATTATCTTGATCCGTGGGTCTTTTTGCCTTCCTTCTATTTTCTCCCCATCCTGCAGGGGAGGGCAGTGAGTGAGAGGCTGGCTGGGTGTTTGGCTGCTGGCTGGGGTTAACTCACTGCATGTGGCCTACCCCTCATCTGGATTTCTAGCTCCTGTGGTAGTACAAAGAACAATATTAAAAAACTTCATTGTAGAAAGACACAGACTATGGTTTTTTACAAATCCCAAGATGATGTACTGAATTGCCAGGCTGAAACTACTATCTGACCATGTAACTTTAAGCTCTGGATAATAATTTTCTTTCTCTATATAGA
This sequence comes from Hypocryptadius cinnamomeus, assembly GCA_013400635.1. Lineage (NCBI taxonomy): Eukaryota > Metazoa > Chordata > Aves > Passeriformes > Zosteropidae > Hypocryptadius > Hypocryptadius cinnamomeus. Next base: position 43,811 of record VYZP01022053.1, read on the forward strand.
AATAAAATGTGAAATGCCAACCTAACTGCAGGAGGAAAGATAACATTAATAAGAAGCAAAATTGCCTCAAGGTGCCCAGTTACAGAGGAACACTATAACTCTTATCTCAAAGTTTTAACATAATACCAGGACATACACATCCTCATGTATAATCCACCCAGCTCTGTATTATCTTTTAATTTAATTATTTTGCCATGCAATGTATAACCATATCGTTGTCTTTCTCAGAGTATTTTTTCCTTGACTTTCCCCCTCTACTATATCCTCCCATAAGAAGAAACAACTTTTTGTTTCTGGTGTTTCCTTTCCTTTTTTTTTCTACTCCGTATTCCCCTTTCCTCTTCTTTCCCTCCATTACACTCCATATTTCTTCTCCTTTTGTATCTCTCATTCTTTCCCATCCAAATTTCCCTCTATACATGACAATTCACCCCAATTCCCTCTTTTAATGTTTCCTAACTACCTCGCCCACTGTCTTGCATCAGGGCACGTATTGAAATTATCTAACCAAAAACTAGCACCATTCAGGGGAAAAATGTCAGGGGACAGGATTCAGCATAGTGCTACACCTGCACAAACACTGTAGGCAGCAGCTCTGGCTCACCAGTTTCCTGTTGGTAATACCTGAAAGTGCTTTTCTTTTTCATCCATTCTACTTGCTAAAGGACTGATGAACCTTTGTACTGCTTTAATGTCCCTCCTCCTGAATCTGAAAAGAGGAGGACCCTGAGAACTATTCATAAAATTGATAAAACCTGTTTGATTTCCACTATCTTAAAACTTACCCAAGTTTTAATGCATGCAACTGTACAGAAACTTTCTGCAAATTTGTCAGCACTGACTCTCATGCAGTTTCATCACAGCCTTTTTTTTGTTTTTTTCTTAGTATAAGGGCTAGATGCTTTTTGTATTTGAACGAAAAAAGTCAAAGTTTCCAGCTTGTGACACCAGCCAAGATAGTAAATGGAATTTTCCATCCCTACGAGAGCCAATCAGGATAACTGTGCCCTGGAGAAATGTCACTGATTACAGCTGTACATTTCCAAATGTTACACCTCAACACAGTGAAGCAACACCCACATATTATTAACTACATACTTCTGGATGGAGTAAAATAATTTTTTAACAGCTTCCCAAATCAGAAAGATGAGCAAAGCACAGACCAAGGTTACAACTGCAGCTCAGGCAAGACTGGTTCAGCTAATTTAAGCAGCTGTACATGAGATTTCCTTCTTCCAGGGCAGTGTTGGAAATGTGAGCTGTAAAACCCTACTAGAAAAAGAAGATAAAAGGCACAGTCCATTTGAAACTTCATTAATGGCAGATGAAATCAGCTGCCTGCAAGTGCATAGCTCTGTGAAGCAGTCAGTCTTTGGTTGCACAATCATCTCTCAGCCCCTGCGTCTGGGCAGATTTCCTTCTTGTCTGGCTGCTTTGCTAAAATAAGGAGGCTGCCTGGCCTCTGATAAGTCACTTCTCTTGTGAACCACCATCCACAGGCTATTTATTGAAGATAAAAATGGTGGGAGGGTGAGAAAAGGCAAAATAATCTTATTCAGACCCTCTAGAACACAGATAAGAGGACAATCCTAAGTACAAGCAAGCGGTGTTCTGTATCTATTAATAAGAGGTTATCTATCTGCTCAGGCCCAGGCCTCAGTGGTAGAAAAGGGTGTGGGGTAATCCCAGAACCAGCATATGAAGGACATTATTAAAGAGCCCTTGATGCAGGGTGTTAGCCATAGTCATTAAAAAGACAATTCTTTGTAATGACTAGCTGCAATTAAGTCCTGCCTGCCACTGATCACAGGGCATGCAGGACTTCAATCCCACCACTGCCAGCTGAACTAGCTCCCTGCCTCAATCCCACAGCTGCCTGCACACACTGAAAGGCACCACACAATCCTGCATGTTATTTACTGAAAGCTGAGGAATTCATAGTCACATGGCAAACAATATGCTATATCCCCATCAGGCAGTGAATTAGTGAAAAAAAAGAAAAGCTTGTTACCCATAACAACCTCATAATTTTATTTCTTCTTCTCTCCAATTTCTTTAAATATCAACTTAAATTTAAAACATTCCAACTGTGAAAGCACTATCAGTAAGTTTTTCCAATTTACATAAAAGCTGCACACATGACCCTCAAAGTATTGCAGCAACTGAGTAACATTGCACAAGTGGCATAATGCAAGTTACAAACAATTCCCCAAACACATAGAATCCACTGCAAAACACTATTAATGGCACAGCTACTGCTAGCATGTCTGCAAAGGATAGGAACAGAAATTTTAATACAGCAAATGCCCTAGCAAGGTTCCAGCTCTGGGAAACACAGCTGCTTTCCCTCTAACTTTCAAAGAAGTGCCACCTGCAACAACTGAAAATACTACTGTGGACAAAGCTAGGAGAACCCTGCACTTTGTAGTTTGTTTATTTATTAAAAAGGAATTAATTCTCTGTGCAGGCAACAGAATACTACCTTATTGCTGCAAAAAAACCATATATGCACATGGCTGCTGCTGTAGTTCACCCCACTGCAGAAGATCATCTATCTTGCATAGTAGGGAGAATCTCTAAATCATCTCAAAAGACTCCAGGAAGTAAAAAACATTGTAAGAGACTTGAATTTCCAGACTCCCCTAGGAGAAAGTGGAGTATCTGGTGATAGCAGCCAAAAATGAAGGGAATTAGTATAACGAAATCTCTCCAGACTCAAAAAATGCACAGCAAGCTGTGATTGATACTTCTGTCTTCTGCAAGTCAAGCACTTCCAACATCTAGATCCTCCTGGAGAGCCACATCAGCCATTCTCTCCATCTGGTAAACCTGAAAGTCAGACAGAAGGACAGGAGAAGACAGTCCACAGCGTGAGTAGGTTTGTGTAAGTGGAGAAGGACTGCAGGAGACTGCCCACCTCACCTGCCATACTTCCTTCTAGCTGGCTGGGAAGATAAACTGCTTGCAGGAACCAGGCACCTCTGAGACCACCACTCTGAACCATTCTCAGATATATTGCTTGGCTTGTTTGTATTGCCCATTAAAAAGCCCCAAAGTGAAGTCCCATATTGCCAGTGATACACAATATGGAAAGAGCTTAATCCATAGGTGTGAGCTACAGAGCTCTTGTAGATAAATTTCATGGCTGTCTAAAAACGGATCCACCAACTGTGCATGGCAGTATCACCTACAGAGAAGGAGCCCACGTTGGCTGGCCAACCAAGCCTGCTTCAGACTGGCTGGCTGCTAGGAGCCCAGGGTACATTGTGTATATTTACAGGCAGCAAAGTTTCCATCAAGTTCTGGATATCCAATACGTATCTAGCAGCACAGAGCCAGTTAGAACTAAGATAGGAACATACAACACAAAAACCAGCACCCCAGGGCAACGATCATTCTAGTTAAGCTATCAAATTAGATGCATGAAAAAACAAACAGCAATCTCATCTTCCTGGAAGTTGTTGCTGAGATCAAGGGATACCATGTGAACAGCTCAGTGGTGTCTCATGCCAACCCTCAGCGAGCAATCTGCTCATCACTCCCCCTTAGAGATGCTGCTCACAACACAGCCCCTTCTCACTGTCTGAGGCATTTAGTGCTTGACTGATTCAGATCTTCAGTTGACACCTGCCATATCTCTCCCTGCCTCAGAGATCACCACACTGACATCTGGCAGTCACAGACAGCAGTTAAAAAGTTGTTATCTATCATCTCCAGCAAAGGCTTTGCTAAGCCATGGAAACAGAAGCCTTGAGCGAGGTCTCCTTGAATAAGAGGAGGACTCATTTACATCACCAGGTCCATGTTGTTAGCTGTGCTGGCATATCATGATTTTCATCAGGAAAGCACAGGTGAGAGTTCCTGAAAACATCAAGATGATGCCCAGATGAACTGGCATCATCACAGCCGGGCTGCTGGATCAGGGTGGGTCTTTGCACACCCAAGAACAACTTCTTCTAAGTGTGAATACTTGATGGTTAGCAAGGTGCCAGAGAAGTGAAGGGCAATGAAAGAGGGGGGAAAATGAGAATAGATGAGATGCCCCTGTGGCACTGCTGCAGCTGACAGTTTCAGTGAGTGCCCGGAGACTGACAGGCCTCTCCAACAGGCTGGGACAACATTCCTGTGTCTGCTAGGAAGTTGGATACTCAAGCAATTGCCAAAAGGCTCAACAAGCCAGCAGGTGAGAAGCAGCAAGTGGGGACTGTGCTTTTCCCAAACAAAGAAAAGAGCTCTTGCAGAGCATGATTACAGACTCAAGGAAAATAGACCAAGTCATTCTGCAGTTCTGCAGCTGCTGATGGTCATCTCACATTAACAGCATACTTTTTGCCCAGCTGTCAGCACTTGGGTCTTGAACTCATTAGTGGTACTCCTAAAAAACAGAAACAAACCAACAAACTGCCAAAAATATTATAAGAAAATTCCCCCTGAAGCAGCTTGTCAATTTTGTCATCACCATACTTCCATTTTCCTTAAGGGAAGCTGTGAGCAGAAGAGGAAGCCCTAAGCACTGCAGCTGCTGATATTGTTGCAGGAAGGACAGCCAGGCTTGTTTTGGCTTTGAAAGCTGCAGACACCTAGCCTTGACCAGTCAGGCACATCTGTCCTGGCCATTACATTCATCAAATGACCATCATCGCAGGCCAGGGAATTGTTTCAGCCACAATGACCCCTTTAAGAATCTCAGTTACACAAAGGAGAGGAAGCTTACAGGTGGATGAAGGGAAATCACAGCAGCTTCAGAGGCTGAGCTCTGTGTACAGAAAATAGCAATTTCTGGCTGCTGTATACTTTACATATGACCACAAAATAGGAGGACAAAGCCACAGCACCTACGATATGACAATAGCACAAAGGGGACAGCTCAGCCGCAGGACTGAGTGAACACCTCCCAGGGACTCCCCAGGGAGGGCAGTGGAGGAAACACTTACTCATAGAAGGAAACACTGTCTGGCTTTGGGGAACAATACCCCAGTAATGCAGAGCAGGTACCAGAGCCTCAGGGTCAGGTGTGCTTCTCTCACTGATGGCTTCTGCTGGATCCCAGTGAGACATAACAAATTGTCCCAGCCCCTGCAGTCCTGGAGCCCAGTGAAGGATGCTTGGCAAGATGCTCTTTGTCATGTAGAGGCTCTGAGCAGATAGAGACCAAACTTGTAAACAAGGGATCCATGTGTGTCTGTCACTCCGCGGTAGGAGAGGAGGATGTTCAAAGGGACACCATCTCCAAACAGAGAACAGGGAACACACTGCCTTTGCACTTCTTAAAAGGAAGTTGCAGAGCAGTAAGAATCCACATTTTTCACCACATCTTATTACCCACAGACACCATGTGACCTAAGATTTTTAAACACCACCTTAAAATTTAACTTCCCATAAAACAAATGTGCTAAGAAACCACTGCCAATACTTCACTCTGCTCTTTCAGGCATACTAAACACGTCTCAGGTGACGTGGTAAATTTCTATGCTTCATTTCCCTTTTTTTTGTTATTTCAGAAAATGTTATTTGCTGACACCTGTTCAATCACCTCTACAGAAAGAATCACCTCTACATGCACAGAGATTGCTAATGAATGTATTGCAACAAATCCTAATGGATGCACCAAATAAGCAATGAAAGATGGCTCAAACTTTGAGCTTTTAGAAAGCCTCTTTTAATAAGTAAAAAATAAAGCATTCACTGACACATTCAGAGCAGAGATATCCTAGTGTTTAATAATGACTAAAATTGCCTTGGAGTTGATATTTTTAGCCTTCTAGAGCAGTTTTGACATCAGAAAAATTACAAGTTTATTTTTTTATCCCTGAAAGAGGAAGATAGAAATTAAAACAGATGGTACAAAACCTTCCTCTGCCCAAGAGAAAAAGCAAAAGGACTACATTCTCAGCTTGTGGTTTGAAACACATGGAACCATTTCAAGCTTATGTATTTCCTGCCCTTCCATACCAGACACTTGCTCTTGCCCACAGTAGCCTCTACGGCTGCACTGTTCCCTAAAAACACTTATGGAAAAAGAAAACCAGAGAGCTGAAGTAAAGCTCCATTAGTTCCCTGGTACTGTGTAACCTGATGGACACTTACACCATTGCAGCTGAGAACAGCTGCATGGAGACAAGACAGAAGGGGAAAATTCCTTAAAATGGTGTTGCTTGTGGAATTTCACATCATCAAATAAACGTGTGTCAGCCTACCAGCAAGCACTCCTTGGTTAACATGCAGAGAACACAGTGTTTGCTTCCAGCTCTTACGCAAACACCTGGAGAGAAAAAAAGGCCACCCAGAGCAGCAGCATGTTAAAAACACCACTGGCTGAGGCAGCCGGCTTTGGTGTTCTCAGAGGGGAAATAACAGGACCTCCCAGTCCTACTGGGCTTAATTACTAAGCTTGGACATTCCTTACTCGAGTGCTCCAGCTTACTTTGGAGCCATCTGAGACCCAGATAATTTTTTTTCTTTCTCTTTGTTCAGCATGCCCAGCAAGGTCCTTTAACTGCAGTTTCCAGCAGAACAACAAAAATAATGAGCAGCTACAACAGCTCTGACCTTGCCCTCCGAAAATGTGTCTCATTGCTTAGCCAGTAGTTTATCTTGCACATTTTTGGGGTGATTTTCCACAATCCCCCAGAAAGCACAGTCTATACAGAACTCACAGACAGGTTTACAATTTCAGCACCTCTGCATATCACCTCAATGCCTCTCTTCTGACTGAGCAGCTTCATTAGAATAAAGGCAAAATCATGTCACTGACACACTGCTGCACAGAATTAGATGTTTTACTTCAATCACTTCCTTGGACAAAAAGATGTTTCAGTCTCAAGATCAAGTTAAAAGACTGAGTAGCTCTCAAATAATTCCAAGCAGTAGTTGCTTTTGTGAATTTCTTTTTCTTGCATCAATGACTTTGATCAGGAATTGTTTTCTTGCACTAACAGATTTTGCTTTCTTTTCATATTTTAAATTCTTCTGAATATAGCTCCCCACTAAATTTGGAAACACATTCAGAAATGGAACTTGGCTACAGCAACCTAACTACCAGCATTCTCTAGCCTTCAGTGTTAGATGAATGAATATTCTCTTGCATGCTATTATGCAACTATATGTTAGTATACAAATAACCCAGAGAGGTTTCAGCACACTTCAAAGTTGCTCAGAATTACAGACTGTCTTGTTGGCCATTCACTTGTCAAGTATGTCATTGCTTTTGTCAAGACATACTTCGGAAATTAAATAGATACTTTGCAGAAAAGCTTTAGCTATTGCTTTAGCATTTTTAGCAAGTTAAAATGACGTTGTTAACTCAACTTTTATTGAGCTTATCCTTTTTCTACATTACAATTGCTTGTAAATCTTTTCTTCAGCCTTGAGAAGGTAATTTTGATTTTCTTGTTTTCTGTCTTGTGAAACTGATGGCTCATATTGAGCTGACAGAATCAGCACTGTTTTTAGCTTAAAACATCCTGTGTTCTGAGGCTGTGCTTACTCTGACAGAGCTGTAACAGTAACAGTGGTGTCATTGTGGGAACAATGGCCTTCAGTCTGAACTGTGACCAAAGTTAGCTTGGCCCAACCTGGGGGAGGTGAAAGAGAACCAAAGGCAGCCATGGGTCACTCTGCACCTCTCAGGAAAAAGGAGTGGTCTGACAACAGTTTGAGAAGCCTGAAAGACCTACACAAGCATGTGCTGTGCCATGATGGCTCTCCTGCATGTGAGCTCCCAGCTCTTCTTTTCTCTCTTCAGCCTGTATGGTCACACTCCTGCAAAGCTCTGCACCAGACACTTTGCACAGGTGATACAATCACTCCTACCAAGTGCCTAAGAGAGGGGGACTCCTACACAGGCTCCCCTGTCTAACATGGGCTGTGCTGGAAGCAGGACCTCATCCAGCACAGTGTCAGTGGCATCCTCCAGACTTCAGCTGTAAAAATATAAAAAGCACATGAGGGTTCCAGGACAAATTGGGTGGAACCAGACTTGTTTCAATCTATCAACGCTGGCACTTGAACCACCCTGGTGACAGCACAAATGCACATTCATACCACTGACCCTAACGGGATGCCTCAAAAAGCTCCCAAGAGCCCATCTACTGAGAACTTGCAACAGAGGCTCCTACAAAGGCTTACAATAAAACAAGCCAGCAGTAGCACAGACACAAAGCAAATGTGCCTCAACCAAACCAGCACAGCCCATGCAGAATGCTGGAGAGTGCCACCTGCGTCAATTTTGGCAAGCTGGCAAAAATTCAAGGCATTGAAGTCAGTTTCTCTGGTCTAAGTGTATTGTGCACACTGATACACACTCACTCACACCCTTGCTTAGTACACTGTTGCTACAGAACCAAGGTGGCCACAACGGGATCCTGCACATATCCCTAAGAGATCTTGGCAAAACAGCAAATACCAAAAAAAAAAAAAAAGAGAAGGAAAGGAAAGAAAAAGCAAAAGCGGTATTAACAACATCAAGTTAAACAAGCTGGAGTAAGTTAGATGTTGAAATACTTTGCAACTTCCTGTTAAAATCAGAATGTCAGTTCAGACTGGATTTTGAAAAGAGCCCCAACTAAGGTTAGTAACAGTCACATATGGAAAAGCAGTTTTCAAATCGTCTTACTGCCACACAAAATACACAAGTCTGCATAACTAGATTTTCTCCTCCATTTTATTTTCAACATATTTATAGACTATTCCCCAGGCCATGAAGGCCCCAATGCATAAAATACACTGTCTTTTCAAAGCTGTATTCATTCTGCAAGGTTAAAGAAATACTCTAGCAAAAAAAGTAAAGGAACTTGCACAGGCTTTCAGGCAAGAAACACCTTTTTATTCTTAATTTCATTCTATGCTAGACACTACAGCACCCAGAATTTCAAGAGAAAGCACTGGTAACACCCAAAATTAGCAACAATGCAGGCTGCACAATCTTTTCAATAATCCTGAGTTTTAGTCCTGTCTTACAGCAGAACAGTTGTAACATTATCTTCTATTTTCTTTCTATGATTTCCATAGCATGTTGTTGTCATATATTAGATTCATGTCACTCACATCTACACACAATCATTGGGGATTTTAGCTTGCAAGCACAGTAAACAGCCCTTAACATTACAGTAAATGATGAAATGTTACTTTCCTGCTGTCTATCACATCCTCTACTTCTTGGTAAAGGAGACTGAGAGGCCCAGCACACAATTTAATGTGATATATATCTAACCCAAATGACCTTACCTTTTCCCTTTGCCAGCATAAGGGTTCTGCTTCTCAGTAAGACTACAGCCACCAGCCACACCTAGACTAGTGCAGGAATGTTTACAGATTAAGCATGAAGAAATCTTTACCAGAAAAAGTTACTGCCAACATTTTGTACTAGGAGAACTGAATGCTCATACAAATTGAGCTGTGGGTATAAATACTGTCTGAGAGGAGATAAAAGAGAATTGCAAAAATATTTAGCTTTCCCTATTTTATTGGGTGCAGGAGAATATCTAGAAGTAATGTATCATAGTTATTTCTACATGCTACAGCACAAACATTTGGTTTTCTTATGGAATTATTTGAGAAGGCGCTGTTGTGATACGTGATATTGCAAGAAGTTCATTTGCCCAAAGTTCCTTGAATACCTGAGGTAACTCCTACTGATGTCTACAGGCAAGACGAAAAGCATAAAAATATACAAAGGTGAAACTGAAAGAGTGCAAAGGAAAAATAATTTAGATTATTTTTAACTTAGTTAAAGTCACCACAGAAAGCCACTTGCTTAAATTTGGATGAATTTTAGATTGAACGGCATTGATAAAATATGACTTTATGTAAAGTATGTGAAGCATTACATAAAATTAGATAGATTTACATCCAGCACATGAAAATATGTAAAGCATGTAAAGAATGCAGGCACTTAATATGCACACCAGAAACTGACATTACAGCACCAATAACCACGCTGTGGGAGCTTTAGGAGTCACTCAGAGCTGGAGAGACACCAGGGCAGGATGGAGGGCAGAGAGGATGAGTTATTTCTAGTCCATAAAAGGAACTGTTCTTTCCACAGTGGTGAAAGCAAACAGACTTTCAGCTTATCAGCAGAGCACAACTCTACTGTTTTAGGGCTACAGGTTCGGTTGCAATGTAGACACACGCTCACTTGTCTCCTGCAAAGATTCCCCATATCCACTCAGTGGTTTGGGAAGAACCCAAGCCAGAAGAAGGCAGCAGACAACTCTTTGTGTTCCTACTGCACAGAATTCATAGTGAGGGACAGCTCCAAGGTCCCATGAGTGCAGGGCAGATGCTCAGCAGGTAGAGGCAGCCATGACCAGTCATGGTCAACTTCATCTCCTGCTACTGAGGGTCATTTCTGACAACCAATTACAAACTGGAACAAACTGGGCAGCTTTTAAAGAGAAACCTGAGGATTTGGTATTAGTACTCAGTAACTTAGAACATAATGAATCTTAACTTTGAATGTCAGTTTAGAAATCTGGGTGCTAATAATCTACACAACTTTGAAAAAATTACTGGACAAACACAGGCATGGGAAAAGAAGGCATTGGGAGCTTACAAAAGATGAAGGCAACAACTCCAGAATAAAACTGTCAAGGCACAAGTTCTTGCAGGATGAAAACGTACGTGTGGAGGTATCTGTACATGATGTCTTTCATGCTCTTTCCTGGGTATTATCACTGCCACTGTTGTAATTAAGCTGACAAATCACCCCACAGAAAATTATGGGCCATAAAAATGAGAAAGAGCTTACCCATCTGTTAATCTTCTCCACATCTGCATGGAGCTGAATTTCATGCACTGACTTAAGGCATCAGCTCAAATCCTGGCAGCGTTCCACCATCTACTGCTTTTGAATTTCAGCCATACATCTCCCACGTCCCTCCCCGTGTCACTGGGTCACTGCTGGAGGTCTCTGGCAGACAGGGCACGGAGCCAGCAGGCGCTGCAACCTCAGCTGTGGTGCCCACTTGTACCAGATCGCTGTGGGCACTGCCCCGCTGTCTTCTAAAAACGTACCCACACTACGGAATGAGGTGCTGCACTGCAGCACGATGTGCCATCGCATCACGGTGCTATCGCTGTTAATGGCAAAAAGTTAACACTGCTACTTTGGGCTCGTACGCGTCCGTCTGGTCAGAAGAGCTCATTGCTGCATTAGGAAGAGGCAAAGGCAGCTTCCGACAGACGGCAACGCTTCGCTCTGCCAGAGGAACGTGGGTTTTTCGTCCTGCTGGGAGCTGCGAGAGCTGAGGGGCCAAACCCGCGCGGAGCCGCGGCCCCGGCGCTGCCCGACGGCGCTCTCCGGCCGCGCCGCCGCGGGAGCCGTCCGGCAGGGATGAGCGCGATTCCCGCGGGCTGCCAGGGCCACAGAGGAGCCCCGGCAGCGGCCCCCGCCCCGCTCGCCCCTTACCATCTGGGCCACCTTCAGCATGCCGGCGCAGGAGCGGAAATAGCCGCCGTCCATGAGCTCCGCGTCCGAGCTCGCCGAGGAGGAGGCGACGGTGACGGGCGGCGGGGCCGCGGGGCCCCCGCTGCTGACCCCGGTGCGGATCACTCGCGCCCCGTGCGACATGGCTGCGACCGCGCTCCCCTCGCCGCTGCCCGGCCCGGCACGGGGAGCGGGACGGGACGGGACGGGATGGGATGGGATGGGATGGGATGGNAATTAAATCATAACAGAGATACTAACGAAAGGCAGCAAAAGAAGCTATATATTTCCTCACGTTTAAAAATAACTTGTTCTGCTTTCTGACAAGTGAGGTAGCAGCAGGCCTCTGAGCTGGGCATATGCCACTTTTGTACTCACTGCAGTAGTGACCCCATCTTCTGCTGCTTTGTTCTGCAGTTATGACACAGATTCTGTTCATATTTAGTATTTAATAAGTTATTTCAGCAACTAAAATTGTACTAAGACAGAAGACATGTAAGCCCAGATGACCCCCAACACACATAAAGCCCCAGCGTAAGCAATTTACTTGGAGCAAAATGGGTTTGCCAATGTGGGCAATGCTCCTCACTAGATTAAGCAGTACACAATTCTGGACTTCTGTTAAAGCATCTTGTGGTTTCTGTAAAAGGTATTACCTGTCCCACCACATTTTATCTCATGTCATTAGATATCAAAGCTACAACACTGGCTACTGCCACAAGAGTAAAATACTAGCTGCTGAGAAAAAAAAAGAAACATTTGTTCCATTTTTAAACAGCTGCCTTTGGTTTGTTGTTTTTTCGCCCCCCTCTTCTCCTTACAGTTCCCATTCGGAAGCATGCATGGCGTGGAGGAAGGTTCCAGTAACTTCTTCACTTCCTATTTATGGGGTTTTTACCTGCTCGTTCAGCTTCTTTAGGTCTTTATTTCTTTTGAAAGTGTGTGTGTGACTGGGGTCCTGCTGATCTGAGTTCAGGGCAGTGGAACAGAAATAACTTTAAATTAATACAAGTAGAATAACAGACATATTTTCTACCCAGCAATACAGGTGTCTTCTGTGAAGCACTGGGACAAAGTCAACCTAACTCTACTGCATTCAAAGTTTTTATTACAGTTCTCATGCTATTTACTTTGTCTTGTTAGGTGCATTGTGTATGAGGATGAAAAAAGGTACTGACAGCTCCTTAATAAATGAAAATTAATGGCCATAAGTTGACATCAAGTACCCTTATGTATGTGACATAGATTTTTCAGAGACTGTTTGTCTGAAACAAGTTAGTTATAACTCAAACACCTTCATTTTGCAAGGTGATTAGCAGTTTGTTTATTCTTCTAAATATCTGTATTAAGAATTTCACTAATGACTTCATCACTTACCAGTTCCTCTTTTAAGGCTTCTTTCAATCTTATGACTACTAACCTACAGCAGATACAAACCATGTTTTAATTGTTATATGAGCTAGCCTATCTTCTTTATCAATATTAGAATATACAAATGCATTAACTCATGGTTTCCAAATCAGTACTTAAGACTAGTGAATTGGAAGATAATTTTTCAGGTGCTTATGCCTTTCTTCAGGCCCGAAATTGGAGGAGCAAATTCCAAAAGGAATGGTCAGTTTGTGCTGACTCCTCCAATTTTAATTAGATATTCAGAACATTTGAAAAACAAGACAGTTGGTACCTGGGCAACAGATGAGAAATGAAATAGATGAGAAAGAGCATGGGAAGTAAGATAATTATCTTTGTGAAAGGACAGAACAAGGCAGGTAAGTTATGGTTTGTGAAGAAAAACAAAACAACCATAATAACAAAAAAAAGCAAGGCCAAATGGAAAGCAAATTTTTGCCTAGTATGTATTTTTTTAAATTTAGAATTAAGGATTCAACTCATAGATTTGTCTTTGGAAGTCATTCTGCAGATCTTCCCTTGAGGATCAGCACTGAAGTCTCAGAGAGCATGGAGGTATTTTGCCAGAATCACTCCTTATCTGGTTTTATCTTACATTAAGGGACTAACTCTGACATGTAACACACAGTTGCCATGACAGTTTTATGTAAACTGGATGAAACAGAACTTCCTCTTAGCTCTACTCTCTCTTACTGCCTCTGTCCACAAATGAGGTCTGGATTATGAGTTTAGACCAAACCACTGCAGTTACTACAAAATCTTGAAATGTTTGTGCAAACATAGTCACATCCTTTGGAGTTGAAATAGATACATCAAATATCAATTAAGAAAGAATTTCTATTACTACTGAAGCTTTTTTACTGATGAGAAATCACTGATGAAATTTTAATTCTGGCTACATTTCTAGTCACACTTTATCAGTTGGCACTTGGATCATTTCAATGCCTTTGATTCTTTTTATTCCCAGTGATGGAAAAGAGCATACCGGATTTTAATGACACATTTTATCTGTGCAGATAAAATGCAGAGTTGGTAGCCATTCTTCCTTCTCACAACTGGATAAATTTAGCAAGCAGCAGACAGCCTGACCTATGTTGTGTAGGCCAAATGCAATTTGCAGACAAGTATAGGTTTTTAAATAATATCTTGGCTTCCCTTACACTGAAATCTTATGACTGACAGATAATCAAGAAGAAAACCATGTGATCGAGAAGGGAATTAGCTGTCTGCTGATAAATCTTCTGCAAGGCACATATGTAAGTAACCACACACCATTTATTTACAAGGAGAAATAAAGAAGGTTTTTTAAGCAGTAAGGTTTCTCTGCTACCATATGTTATCAACCAAATAAGCTTTTGAAGACTAGAAGGGAATCCAAATCTTCTTAATCCAAGAATAAAAGGTTCACCAGTAGTTTTAAATGAGGAAAGCTTTAAATAACATCATAAAATAATCACAACCTTTCACTCACCATGTAATTTCTAGGAAAAAAAAATCCTTAGGTAATTTGTATTTGAAAATAATTTTCAAAGGTATCTGTTTTGAAAGTCATATTCTGTCATACTTCTGCTTGATTCAAAGTTATTTAAATAGGAGTACCAACTTCATTTGTTAAACTAACAAGTTGCAGATGATGCCAGTAGACAGGAAAGGAAGGAGGAAAGTCCTTGCTTGTAGCACTGGTGTCTTGACAATTCTTCTGTGGATTCAATCTTTGTATCATTTAATAGGATTTAGAAGCCCAGATTTTAATAAGAGAGAGTAATGGCCTAATCTGAGGAGAAGAAAACCCAAACAACCACAGTCTGCTGAGAAACAAGAAGTGTGTGTTACCTTTAGCCAGAGATTTGTGATGCCCTCAGTAGGTTAAGCACTAAGGGGGTGTTGTCTGGGCTCCTGCTTTGGAACCTGTTGGATCTGAGAAACCTGTTAAGATAATGTGTTCCAGGCACAACATTTCTTCAGCTTCAGACCTGAGCTTCAGACCTACAGTAACAGGTTCCAAAAGCAACCTCCTGATGTGAGAAGCTGTTAGATTATGCACACTGACAGGATCATCAGAATTCTTGGTAGTATATACTGTACTCTGAAAAAGAAATTAAAAAAGCAAGCTTCTACTCTCAGTTTACAAAACATGTACAGTTGGATCATTTATTTATTTATTTTTTAAACTTTCAGGTTTTTTTTTTTCTGCACAATGTAATTTTTTAATACATAATAATCATACAATATCAATCTTAGTTTTGGTAGCCTTCAGTATCAAAAGTATAACTGTAACATTAAAAAAGTTACATTTACATACATGGCACGTTGAGTAAGATTTTTTAAAGGCCTAGTAGTAACAACTATACAATGTCTAGAAAAATACTATGTTAATTTTAAAAGAAGCAGTATGAAATTTTATTATATAGTACAAAGGTTAAAAATGTCTCTAAAGATGGCATTATTATAAATAATCAATTGATCTAAGTTTATATTGTGTCAATTCTAGGAGAAATGTTCAAAAATACCTCACCCCTCTTCCAAGCTTTTATCAAAAGTGAATAATCCTTAAGGTACTTTATACAACAGAATTCACTTTAACAAAGTATTTATTGCAAAGTTCGTGATCGCCAGGATATAAAGCTAAAATATGTATTTCCAGCATAGCAGGAGGTAACCACGAAGGCAAAGAACTGTTGAGAGAGAGGAAAAAATAGATTAGGAAATAAATATATTTGAGAGCACTGTAATTTCTAAGGGGGAAAAAATCAGTTATGGGACTTGGGAAAAAGGAAAATAGCAAAATGGCACAAAAATGGCACACTCTCAGCTGGTGCTTGTGTGGCCATCACAGCCAACACTGTGTAAAAGTAAGCTTCCACTATGCATAGAAATATGGGCTTGGAGCAGACAAAACATGACATATTTCAACTTTTTAAACAAATTCCTCATTATACGGCCTCAGTATGGATCTTACAGATTGGACTGCCACCAATCGAAATACTTGCCACTTTTAGAGGCTGAGGAATTGTCTGTGGGACAATGTGAGCTGAAGCTAAGAGTCCTGCCCTGCTGCTGTGATCCAGATATTGCCTACAGCCCACCTGTACCTCAGCATGGCTCACAGTGCATCTGTTTGCTTACAGAGAAAGCTTGGATTTAAATGCAGGCCCAGATGTGTTCTTAAACAGCACTGCTGATCAGGGTACCAATTCCAGAGGTCCTCTACTGATGGATAAAGATATTCCTCAGTGGCAGCAACCACGCTGTCATATTACTACACTATCAGAAATTGATAATATTATAAGCCTTCTATAGCAGGCTAGATTTATTTCACTTGTACTGATAAAGTCCAATTCAGCACTAGTGCTTAAGTTCCTGTTAATCACTGCATGTTGTTCAAAACAGACAGTATTCAACATGGTCTTAACGAAAATACCAGAATGTTTTGTGCTAGTAACTGAATCAAGTAAAGCTGTCACTGCAAGTAAGATTAACACCACTTTTCTAGGAGTTGAGCGATGATAGGCCAAGAAGGAACAAACACAAGTGACAGGACAGGAAATTTCAATTAGATATTAGGAAAAAAAACCCCAACCCACAGTGTGAATAATCAAACACAGGCATTGTGGAATGGCCATATTTGGAAATACTCAAATTCAAGTGGACAAGGCCCTGGTAGCCTGATATGAGTTAGCCCTGCTGTAGGAGTGGAGAGAGTTGGACCAGATGACTTCCAAGAAGTCCCTTCCAGCCTAAAAATATTGTATGATTCTACAGTTGTTCCTGGCTTATATGCCATCATTGGCATGGGTAGGCTCTGCTGAGCATTCATCCAGGCAATCTAAGCCTTTCAACAGAGGGCTCTTGGTGAGCACTGACTAATGCAAATTTAATCTCTAACTCCAAAAAACTGTATATGGTGATGTAAAATCTTATTACAATAAAATACTGTAGCATTCTTCTTTTTCCAATTATTTTGTTTTTTATTAAATAAAAGCTCCATCTAAAATCTTTCTAACAGAATGACTATTGGGGATAGATTATTTGCTAAATCCTCTGTCCATGAAACCCTTAATGGATTTTGAAAGCAAGAATCCACATTTAATAGTTTATTTAGACACTGTGTTAGATAAACATTATTAGGAAGTATTAGAAGAGATCCAAACCTCCCCTGAGACACTGAACAGTCATGCATTTTGCATAAAACCTGAATCAGCATGGAAGCTTATCTAGCAGCAAGCAAGTTCCTGTCAGCTGCAGCGGCTGAGTAACAGATCAGTAGTTACAAACTGCCAAGAGGAGAAGACCCTGAACACCACTGAAATGACAGGGATTTAATGATCCAATTCCCAGGACAAAAACAGAGCAGGTGTTCAAGTTCCTGTGTTCATGACCGTACAAAATAAGCTTCAGACAGGATTTGTGAATAGTCAGGAGGACAACTGCAGAAGCATGAACACTCAGTAATTTGGAATTCCTGTATACAATTGAATTTGACTCCTGTTGCCACAACATGAAATAAGTTCTTTTACAACTCCCTTAACTTTGCTAGGGAATGTGTTCACCTAACTAAAAAAGTGACAAGGCTCTTTTCTGTTCCTTTTTTGCTTTGTTTTTAAGTTTTTTTTTTTTCACTTTGACTGTTTTGGATTTCTAAATCTAAGCACTAAGATAGTAACATCAGACTAATTCGTGATTTCATCATGTTACATGATTTTTCACACGTTGCCCTTGCAACTCAAAGGAAAGATTATTAAAAGCTGAAGCTGTAACAGAAAGATCATTGTGGAAACAGCAATACCATTCCAGGGCTTTCCCCAAGGTGCTGTGTGGACAATAGCTCAGCCCACAGAAAGCTGAATGCATCTTATGTGTAAGTAAGCAAAGTTAGCTGAGTTAGTTTAAACTGCTTTTGAAGTTGTCCAGGTGCATTGGGGTGACTCAATGCTCAGACAATCTTTTTTGTCTGTTCTGATGTGCAGGCTCTGACCTCAGCTGGTAATAGATGTGGACAAGGGAGGAGGAAGTCAGTGTGATTTTAAAAACATTACTGCCTTTTCTGATGTGACTGTCATCTCCTGGTGGAATTTCTAGTCACCTCTAAAAACTGTGAACTAAATTGCAGCTACTTATAGGTTTTGCAAGTGACCTCTGTCATTCTGCAGCTTTTCAAAATGCAGAACACTTGCAACTTCAACCCATACTTAAAATGACTCTTTATTTGCTATAACTTTACTGCATGTAGAACTGATAAAAAAAAAATAAACTCACTGAAGAAGCTGCCCAGCTGTTGTAATTGTGGTTGTCCAGATCTTTGGTAACTGAAGATGCATCTACAATGGCAGCAATGAGATACAAAACAAAGGCACTTCCATTAAAACACAGACCCTGTTGAAAAGACAAACATACGTCATTAATATGCACAGACATTTGTTTTCCAACATCACAGAACTCTCTTCTGAAATACATTGAACACATGCAAGTGTACACCAGAACTGTCATTCTTAACTATTTTTGCCTTCTTCCATGTTTCTGTCTTTAAGATTAAAATTTAACTGCTCTGAGGATCCATAAACATCGAACCATATTTTGGATAAACTGTTCTCTCCATCACACTAAATCCAGAAAAGTCTTTAAGTTGGTGTGCTGTGATTTTCCAGAAGTGAAAATAAGGACTCAGTTTGGTTACCACAATCTAAGGGTTAGGCAGTAAGATTATGACTCTACATGACAAAAAACAAAACAGAGAAACAAGACCAAACTGCACTTTGATTACATTTCTAATCTACACAAAGACAGGAATCAGTAACTCCTGGCATATGGAGAGTATTTATAAAGCTTCCAAAACTTTGTTTTCTATGCTACTGAAGCAGATAAAGAGGGTGACTTTTTTTTTCTCAGTTGTATTCTTCCATCTCTCAGTACCTTTCTCTTCTGCCTGTTTTTAAGAGGAGAAAGAAACAGGTAAATCCAAGGAAGAGAACAGTCTGATTGGACTTACATGGGTCATCAAGACCCATGGCAGATGCTGCATTTTCTTTTTCAAGAGGCAATGTTAATGCCTTGGGGTACTTATGTTTATTACTAAGAAAGAAGCAAAGCAGATAAATGACCTCACATAACCCTACAGAGAGCAAACAAAAAATTTGTTTGGTTTTTGCATGTGAGAGAGAACAGGAAAGGAAGAGAGAACAGATGTCTAAGAAGATGAAAGAGAAAAATGTATGTATGAAACTTTGTCCTTTACTTTTTCACTACTTGGTCATGGAAGTTTCTTCTTATTAAAAGAAAAGTTAAATCCTTTTAAACTCCACTCTGCTACTTGTCTAAGGCACACAGATTTGGTGCCATGTTTAAGTGGAATGCCTCTGATAGGCTTTGCACCTAGTTACAATTTCAGGAATGGGTAACTCAATATAGAACTGGTCCTTATGTACATAATCAGCTCCCTTCAGCTTCTGACCCCAGTTTTGCACTCCAGAGTGTCACACAAATATAACCTCTAACTCTGTTGCTCTAGTTGCCTAAATGTTGCCAAGCTGGTGCAACTCCAACTTATAAATTCCCTCTGTGTGACCCAGTGGATGGAGGGAATTTATAAGTTTAATTCACTTTTCACCTGCTTTGGCAAAATCTAAAAAAAGCTGCAGCTCAAGAAGAGAAGTTAAGAAGGAACAGTGGAAAATATCCACTTATCCTTCCACAGGGAACTGGGCTGGGCACTGCCTCAGCATTCAGATGGAGTCCAAGGACTGGCACTGGAGATTTGATTCACACACAAATGAGTGGGGGGTTCATCTCACCTGTATCAGTTTGTCTAATAAAAGGTACTATGTCTATCCACAGATCTCTGCCCTTGTTTTATCTGGACAGTACAGCAATAAAATATCAAACTGTCAACTTTAGGATGAGATGCTAACAATTGGCAGGTTCTGGTGAACTTCTGTAAAGCACTGATTTAGAAACCCCAAATTTGATTACCTAGAGTATTTGTTGTTATTTTCAGATTTCCCATTCCAAAAAGACTCAATTACCCTGGAAAGCTACAAATCCCTGCAATATCTTGTCATGTAGAAAAAAGAGAAAAGCACATAATTTCTGCAAAGTGCTGCTCTGGGAAATAACACTGTTGGGGAAGATGGAATGCAGTGCAAGCTGATTGGGCCTTTGCTGCCAATATATTACTCAAACCAAATGGTTCATGCTAAATTACCATCTGCTTCTTAAATTCAAATTCACCAGATTTTAAAAGCTTCCATTGATTGTTTTAGCAAAAACCTTGCAGTTTGAAGGAGAGTCAGTTTTGAAGCACATCTTTTGGGTTAATTTGCAGTAAAACTAACTGCATCTTAAGCAATTTGGTAATGTGCTTAACCTGCAAAAAGTGAATTTATGACAGAGATGGCCAGAAGTAATTTTGGATACTGCATACAATAGGACCAGTTTGAGCTAACTGTCGCCTAAGGAAGCAGA
>VYZP01022059.1:1057-14839 GCA_013400635.1 Hypocryptadius cinnamomeus
GGGCACTGCCACACAGTCCGCTCTCCTGCCAGCCCCACCAGCTTTGGGAAGCAAGTTAAAGAATGAAATAAAGCCCAAACATCTGATCTGGCACAACCCTGCAATAGAAATTTATCACCAGGGTGGCTTTTATTCACTGGCTCAAAAGAAATCCACTGGTAAAATCACTTTGAATTTTTTAAATCTTATTTTTTAAATTTTTAAAAATTTTTTTTTCCTTTTTCTTTTGAGAGGAACTGCCCAGTTAGCAGCCTTCTGCAGCACTGCTGTCTTTGCAGCTGGAGCAAGGCACACACAGCAGTGCCATGTAGCTCCAGGTTGTTTGCTGGGGTCACAGAAGAAGGACATGGATCTATTTGAAGATGAGAACTTAACACTTTCCTAGCTTCTCTGGAAGAATGAAACCAGCCCTTCAAAGGGGCAGGTTGGAATTCTATTTAATATGTGTTAATTACCAGTGAATATTATGCTCTGAGAGGTGAAGGCTGCTCTCACACAGGGGAAGATTAGGAAAGTGATTTATGAGGAATAACGTTTGCATTAGCAGTTTGATGTTATAACTCAAGCAATCCATCAGATTTCACTTTGGTCCATTTATTTTGTACTTGCCTTGCCCAAGGCCTTGTTTCTCATTGCAATAAAAGGTCAACTCCCAGCACTGAGCTAAGCAAGAGCAGTGCAGAAGGGAGTTCAGAGACGAGGTAACATACAAACCAGAAGAATCCAGACAAGAGCTGATATTTAAAATACATTTATTTGAAATAGAAATGCATAAAAAAATCAATACTTGGGAATAAATCTATCCTGGCTTTTAAAATCATCTGCCTAAAGCTTGCATTTGGTGTGTCATTTTGGGGACAGCAGCTGGTTTGAAAGCCACGTGTACACATCAGTGTCAGGCTCTGCCAGGTGCCACAGATTCTCCTGAAGCCTGAGAGGCTGCAAGAATCCTCTGTGAGCCCAAAAATCCTTCCTGAAACCTGAGAGGCTGCAAGAATCCTCTGTGAGCCCAAAAATCCTTCCTTAAAGCCGAGCTGGGGATTTCACAGCCTTCCACAGTGTCCTGTACCCACAGTCATGGCAATTGTTTGCACAGGAGCACTGCCTAAAATGAAAGCAGTGAGACTGGAAAAAGCAGAGTTTGTGTGCACTGGAGGATCATGCAGCAGTCCCAGTTTCTGCAGTGAAGATGCTGGTCAGGATTATTATTTCTACCAGGTAAGACTGAGCCTGAATGGAGGAAAAATTCAAATAAGGTTTAAGAGGAAGAGAATGTGGAGGAAGAGGTGGAGGATGTGTTTTGTTTTTCCCTGCTGGTGCACTGGAGCCCTCTGTGGCCACCAGAACAGCTGTGGCTGTAGTTTCTGGACACAGCCAAACACGAGGGACCATGGCTGTGTCACATTTGCTTGATTTGCAAGAAATTTTGTGCCAAATTAAATCAGAGCCTCACTGCAGCAGCAAAAGCTCATTTTCACCTGTTGGTGCAGCTGCCATCTTCCCAATAAATGTCTTTGCAGAGCAGCAGAGGCAGTTTTTGTTTGCTTGTGTTTTTTTTTTTTCTCTTCCGGTGCTTGGATAAGTGTCAGTGGCAGAGCAGGGCAGAACAAAGAGGTCAGAAGGAATGAATTTTGTCAAGTCTGGCTTTGCTGGAGCTGCCAGGCTGCTCCTCCTGTTTGCTGAGTGCCCAGCCGTTGCTGTCCCAGTGTCCCCTCAAAGTGGCACATGCCACTTCCTTCATGTCTCCTTGGGCTGGTGTGAATCTGCACAGCCCTCTCTGGCAGCCTTGAAGGGTTCAAACCAGGCCATATTTAGACACCAAAAATAAAAAAAAAGGCTGCCTCTGGACTTTAGCTCCCTGGAGAATGGCTCTCCTCAGCACCCTGCCTCACTTCCCTGGTGCCACTGTGGCTTTAGATTTGCTTTTTCAACTCTAACTACATCAACTACTTGAACCTGTGGTGCACATTTAACAACAGAAATCTTTGAATTAAGCTGCAAATTAATGCATATTGACATAGGAGTCCTTTATTTTGTGTTAGCCAATTCTTGGTTTCCAGTTGCTGTCTGAATATTAAATATATATTTATCTAAATATAAACCCCACAACTTCTTGGCTTTATTAGTCCATTATACACATAAATTCCTCATCTGAGAGATTCAGAGGGAGAAACTGAAATGAGCTGATCCATGAATGAGGATAAGCCGAGAAAAAGCTGGTGTGGAGCTCACAGGAGAACATGGAAAGTGTCAAAAGAGGCATTCATGGTATTTACTGACAAATGAAATAATTAACAATAAAAAACTCTATGGATATTTCTGTGCACAAAAGGGTTGGGTTGGATTTCCATTCCACAGCTCTCTGATTTGCATATTAAGGCATAACTGCTGCTCATGATCAGTTATGTTTTGTTAAATTTTGGATGAATAACAGCACTAAAAACTACTGATTTCACCCACTTTTGAGCATCTCAAGTTGTTCAAGTTTGGAAAGCAGCATCCCACCAAGAGAACCAGATCTGTGCAGAGGGGGTTTTAACTGACCAGCTGAACAACTCAGTAAATGAAAATACCACAAAAAATTCAATAAGAACATAGAAACAAAAGCTCTTTTAATTAAGAAATGCTTTCTGAATTTGCAGAAGGCTTTCCCCTGGGAACCTTCCAAATNTTTTTCAGGTCAATACCAAACAAAATCAGGAGGTGTACAGTATTTGAGATAAAACTTTTATAAGCAGCAGTCATAGAGACAGTTGGTCTCACCTTGTAAAATGCCATTGGAATAGGAGATATACTGTAATTTCAAATATTTATAGCAAAAGGCATTAAAGAAGGAAGAAAATGCTGGAATAATCTCCTCTGGCACTAATTCCTGGTGTCTGGGAGCTCCTTTGGTGCCAGACCTGCCAGGTGGGTGCATCAATGGAGCTGAACTTGGAGTGAATTGTAGAATATCTGTGTTTTTAAGGGCTGAACAAATCCTGATATAAACTGCATCAATGGGATGTGACCTTTCTATGGCCCCTTTGATATTACATGAATAACTGAAAACAAATATTAACACCAAACCAATATTTTGAGTACAACTGAACAGCATTGTCCCTCTGACAGCTGGTGAGAGATCTGTGTGAGGAGCAGGTGTCTCAAATTTGATTTGAGAGCATAGTTCAGACAGATACTCATTTCTCATTCTGCTGATATGGGTGGCAGTTCGAAGAAAACACTTTCACCCCCTCAAAATTTGCTTTTTGTGTATTTCTCGGTTCTCCCAATTTGAGGCCACTCATCCTCTAATTGCCTTGAATTAGCTCTGAAGGTCTCATTTCTTCATCATTGAAACTTTTTGGAGGCTTTTAAAGAGCATTCCAACCAGGCTGCACACTGCACTGCACCCCTGTGTGGCTGGAAAAACACTTTTTTCCCCCTGCAAACATCCATTTTGACCACAAGACCCTCAGAACTGAATGCCTATTTCCTCTTCTTGACTGAGATTTATGTTCCCCTCTCACTGAGTGAGCAGGTGTGTTGCAGTCAGGTAGAAAAATCATACAGATAAAAAAAAAGGAAAAATCATAAAGAAAGGCTTCACAAAATCAAGGCTGCTCTCCTGGAATCAGTGGCTGGCCTTGTCAAAGCCAGCATTTTGCAAGTTCCCATGTGAAAGCGATCCTGGTGGGAGCAGTTCATTAACATAACAATCTATTCCTGGGTGAAAAACACCTTCCACCTGTATAAACTGTTTTTACACCATCAGATAGAAAAATGAAAACTATCTCTCACAAACAACTTTCCCTCCACTGAGGGTTTGAGTGACCAATCAATACAGAATAACAACTTGTTAATAACCAATAAAGTAATTGGTAAGAAAGATCCTGTGGCAGTTTCAGTTTGAAACCAGGTGGAAATATTAATTTTGTGTAGTGGTTTTGGTTTGTTAATTTGAGATTTTACTAATTTTGAGATTTTTTGGTTAATGTATTAAAGAGTGTGGTGGGTTTGGTGTTGGTTAATTCCTAATGTACTTCTTGTTGTGTGACAGGATTAGGAAAAAGGTAAAGAAGGCTTAAAAGGCTATGAAGAAAAATTTATTAATAGAAAGAGTAATAAGAATTAGAATAAATTCTTGAGGCATGTTACTTCTTTACTAATCAGAAGAGAAAAAGGTAGTTCTTAAGTTTCTTTTGTCTTTACCATGTGTTTTTCACAAAAACATGTCTAGTTTTTTAGTAGCTAGAAGGTTTACATCATTTCCCTAAATGTCTCTCATGTAAAACCACCACAACTACTGACCAAGTGGAGCCACACACAAGGTCTGTAAAACTGCATAAAAAGGAGTTAGGCGAATAAAAAATGGGCTTTTCCATCATGAAGGAAATGGAGCCTGTCTGATTTATTCCCATACAGGTGAGGCACAGCAGTGCTGTGTTGAAGAAGAATAACCACCACAGAATGAAATGTTTCTCTGGGCCTGCAGGTTGAGCCCACTAGCCACAGCTGAGAACAGAATCTATTCCTTTCATATGGGCAGAATATATTCCTTTTATACGGGCAGAATCTATTCCTTTTATATGGGCAGAATATATTCCTTTTATGGCTGTGGGCAGAACACCCTAACTCCGTCCCTGCTTGTTTCCCCCATTGTTTGCTGTACAGAAATTGAAGTGATGAGCCAGCCACAGCTGGGAGTTCTCTGCACAGCATCACCTGCTGGGATTTGTGTTTTCAGTGCTGTGCATCAATCCAGGGTGAAATTTACCCTGGTGTGATGTGACAATGCCACCGTGCCACAAGGTACAGACCCGTGCTGTCACCCAGGGTTTGGTGATGGATGGGCCAAGAAAAGCACAGGATTTGCTGAAGTTCTCATGGAGTGGAAATCCAGGGAAGATGCCTGGGCTTGGGGCTTGGTTTTGGGGGACTTTGGACTGAAAAAGACCCTGTGAGGCAAAGTGGTGTTGGGAGAGGTGAGCTCCTGCTATCTTCAAGCCAAAAGCAGCTGCCAGGTCCCTGCTGATGCATTTACAGAGGAGAAGGTTTGAAGTGGGGACCACTGCAGGGACACCCTGTCCCTTCACAACCTTTGGAGGATCTTACTTTAGGATTGGAGAGATTTGCTAATTGTAGGAAGGGTCAGGGGGGTAGAAATGTGCCATGGCCATGCCAGGGAAGGGCTCAGAGTGTGGGGCAGTGTTTTGTTCTGAATCCACATCAGGGATTTTGTCTGGTCCTTGTGGTGTCACAGACACCAGGCTGAAGCCACTGGGACAGTGGCACATCCACTGCTCTGCCCTCCCATGCTCTTTTGCAGGAAGTAATTCAGAGCCAAAAACCAGTATTTCCTTCAGCTATGACTGCCTCACCTTGAAATCCCAGAAGATTTGAAAATCTCACTATTTCCTTAGAAAATTACAGCTTGAATTAGATAAACTTGTCTTTGGGTCTTTGTTTCTGAAGATGCTCTGCTGGCTTCATTCTGAAATGAAATATTTGGTTGTTTTGCATCCTTTTTTCTCTCTTTTTTTGTTTTTGGTTTTGGGTTTTTTGTTTGTTTGTTTTGTTAAAAACCTGCCATGGAGTCTGAGTGTTTTACAGATAGTTTGGATGGCAAACATGTATTATCTGATGGAAACAGAGCTGTTGTAGCAGCCAAAGTCAATCTCCCTGCTGAACAATTTGGATAAAGGAGGGAAACAAAGGACTGCATGTGTTTTACTGATGGTAAACTGAGGCTCAAATGCACCACCTTGTTTCCAAACTTGGGTCTGAGAGCAGGAAAGCAAAAGTGTTCTGCTGAAGGGATCAGCACTGGTGTGAAGCAAAACACAGAAATATATTGCATTTTGTGGTACTTTTAAAGGAAGCTTGCCACTGTGGTGGTTTCCAGGAAGTCCTGAGGGTTGGGAGAGAGATCTGGACCTAAAAATTGGGAATCAGTATTGCTAAAGGAAAGCAGAGCAGAGCAGCTGGTCTTTTTCTAAACAAACATATCTCTACATATGAAGCTGTAAACTTTTTTTTTTCCCAAGTCTAGTCCTGTGAGATTCCCCTTGAATAATTGGATTACACAGGAATAGAGGAGCATATAAAGAGGTTAACTTTGAATTTGCTGAATAGCTTAAGTGAATTGTATTTTTTATTATTTCTTTAGGATGTTCATAGTCTGTGTGGGTGGATAACAGCAGAGAGAGAGAGAGTTCAGGCAGCACTACGGCCTTGCATTAGGAATAAATTGCAGCCTGGAGGAGTTCTGCTTTATGGTCAAATTTTAAAGCCTTTGATAATAAGAAGAGTAAAGAAAATGGATTTGCCATTGCTGCAGAACACACAAAGCTGTGTGTCTGTAACCTGTCCTAGATTAGCGTGGCACGTGCAGCATTTGCTGTAGCAGAAGCAGCAAGGGATCTGCTCTGGGAACTCTCTCCTGGCTGGGGGTTTTTCTGAGCCCATCCTGAGTGTGCTCCCGAGGTCTGTGCTGCTCTGGAGAAGGCAGAGATGAGATTTAATGTGCTGTGAAAGGTACTGAGCACGGGAGAGAGGGGAGGGAGCACAGCAAAAAGTTTACGCTCCCGACTTGTCAGTATAATTTTGCCCCTGCAGGATCTTTTTTTTCCCTTTTTTTTTTGGGATGCAGAGCATGTGAGCCAGGAATGTTGCCTGGCAACTGCAGGGGAGCAACCTGTGCAGGGGGAAGGGAAGGGAGAGGGAATAGATGTGGCCCTTATTGCTCCTTTTAGGACTGAGCCAGGAAATCTTTTGCTGAAGCTCTTTTCTTCTGTATTTCTTTCCCTGAACAATTTCCTTCTCTCTCTTTCTCTCTGTCTAAGCAGGATGCACCCAGCTGATGAACTGTTGTGATAAAGGAGGTTGGGCATTTGGAAATCATGAAAATTTAGGGTTTCCAGAGTGAATAAGACTCTGCAAGACTCTTATTGCAAGACTGCGCTGGAGGAAATCCTGGTTGCTGGAATGGAAAGGGTTAAGTTGCTTGGGCTAAGCTCTGGAATGAATTGGGGTAACAAGGGGAGGAGATCCCTCCCACCAAGGAGTGAGGTGATGTACTGAGGTATTAGAGGAGATGGACCCAGTTAACAAATCCCATATTAAGGGTCGGGACTGGGAGTCTGGATTTCATGGAATCATCTTCAGCACTCTCTCCTGGTTTGTGTCAAGTGCCAAAAGGAGGGGTGGTGTGTCACCCTGCCAGACTCTGTGGGCACAGCAAAATTCTGGCTCACCCACCCCCTAGGAATTTTAGGAGGAAAGCCAGGCAAAGTATCTGTTCCAAGCTCTTTATTATCAGCTAACTTCAACTGTAGAATCACAGCTGAGACCATCCAAACCACACTCGAAGCATAAAAATTCCCCTTACTGCAACTTTTATTCTACAAGTGTAAGCAGAAATAGTAGATTTAACTTGGCCTCTGATTGCACTGGTTGCCTGCAAAACTCTGCAGAAACAGCTATAAAATGGATTTTAAGCAGCAGGCTCTGTGGGCAGCGAGTCCATGAAGCACAGCTGTTTGAAATGCATGTCTTTTTGGAATGCAGAAGCTGAAATTCAGGTGCTCTCCTGCAAGAGGCAGAAACAGGAGGTGGGAGAGGAGGCTGCCCAGAAGATTTATTTGCATGCAGGACACTTGGTGCTGACAGCTTGGGAGGGAGCACTGAGCAGATTAACAATTAGCCCTGGCTGGGCATGAAGCAGGATGACCTAATGCTGAGATCAAGCCCTCCCCCAGCCCGTGGCACCTCTTCTTCTTCTGCCACTTCTTCTTTGCCTGCTAGGAAACATCAGAATAAATATTTTCTTTTTTCTAGTGAATCTGGAATAGTCCTGCAATTGCAAAGATGAGCTGCNTCCCGAGAAGACAACTGCTGGAGCTGCCTGCCTTGGGTTTTGCTGTGTGTGGAGGAGGGAGGGAGCTGGAATTCCAGCTCTGTAGACAATGTCCAGTAACTGCAGGGGAAGGAGGATTAGGATGATGTTCTGCTGCACTCTAAATTTAGGTTGTTTTGAGGCACCCTGAGCTCTGCTTTGGTGCTGGAGGACTGGACAGGAGATGGGTGGGAGATGAGGAGCTCCTTCCACTCCAAAGCCTTCCCTTTCCAGGGAGAGCACCAGGGCAGCACCTCACCAGCAGCCAGTGCCAAGACATTTCCCCCTCTCCTCACACAGCTTTTCCCTACAGACTGACTTTTGGAACCAGGAAATTCTCACTGATGGGAACCATTCGATTTGGGAATTGCCAAGGGGAAAACACAATGGTGTTGAGTTTTTACCTGGAATTTTGGTGCAATTTAAGGATTTAGGAGGAGACCAAACAGATGTTTGGGAGGAGGGAGGTGGACAAGGACAGGAAGTGCCCAGACTTTGGGTTGGCACTTTGGATTCACTGCCTGCCTTGGAGCCCTGAGCTCAGGCAGGGTTGGAGTTTTGGGAAGCAAGGATTTGTGTGCAGAATGTGATGCCTTGGAGGGGCCCCTAGAGCAGAGGCCAGGCAAGGTTAAGAGAATAAAGTGGGGATTTATTAAAGCCTTCAGCAGGCACAGCCTGGGCAGCCACAGCCTCCAGAGGCTGCACCCAAGGTGGGCGATGGGCACGAGTTTTTCACACGATTATCAGTTTGGCCATTCACATATCAGGGGTTAATGCTCCAATTCCAGCTGCAGGTCATGAAGTCATTTACCCTCAGTTTGCTCCCCCCAGCTCACTTCTGGTTATACTTTTTGGGACCTGAGGCAGTGAGGTGTCCTTGAGTGCCAGGCCCAGAGAGGAATTGTTGTGTCTGAATAAAACCTGAAGTCAGTAACTAACACTCTGTATGGAGTTTAGAGTTATAGTACAGGAACTGAAAAAATACAAAAGCTAAAATCCTAAGGCATCAAACGGAACAAAGGCTGATTGTACCCAGCTGCCACTCCTGGAGGGCTTTACCTGAGTGTTCCTCTCTGCCATCTGAGAGATTCCTGTTCCAATCCCATTATCCCAACACAAAACCAGGCAGCAGCACCTGCAGAAGGGCACAGAGCCATTAACTCTGGGTCATCTAAAAGCTGGGACTGACATCCAACTTCATTAACGTCTCATGTTGCAAACCTCGCTTGTTAAGATATTTTTTTCTGCCAGATTTACACATAAACAATTCAGATTTAAACTCAACCAGTGTATTTTCAGAAATAACTCCAGTAAATCACTTTAATCCCCAGTGTGCTCTGTTAAATATAGTTGTTGTTAAAGTGTAAGCTGATATCATTAAAAGATTTAGCTGAGTGATGTCATACTCTGCTTTATCTAAACTGCTTTTTGCAGTTGAAATAATTAAGCACTAAAAATTTTTCTCAGAGGGCATCCTGAATCTGAGACTATCCAGATATGTCTTATTTTTCTCCAGGTTTTGGGATTGTTTGTCTGCAGTCAAATACTTTAACAGAGCGAGCCTCGCTGGTACTATTTTATTTGGGTTTTTTCCCTTTCTTTTGACCTTGGTGTGTCCTCAGTCTTTGCTGGATTGCTTGGAGGCTTGTCTGAGCGAAGAACCTCGTGTGTGTGATGTCAGCTCCATGCCACAAGGCTTGGAAGGTGAAGAACACTTAGATTTTCCTCTGAAAGGCTTTCTGAAAAATATTCTTTCGTGACAACAAAAATTTCTGTCACCGGGTTTTGGGTTTTGCTGAGATGTGAAAGGGGAAATCAGCAGCAAAATGGGAATGGGTGGAGAAAAGATTGTAAGGAAATATTTGAAATTACTCTTCAAAGTATTTATGATTTACTTAGCAGAAGAGGTTATAAAACACAAAAGGCTTGTGATTAATAATAATAAAAAAAGAAAGATGAAAGGAGATGCAGTAAGAAGCTGCAAGTGTTCTTTGAGATTAAGTTGGCTGACCAAATAATAAGAGCTAAAAATTGTGATCTGCTCTGTTCATAAACCTATCTTGGATTAATTAAATCTGCCATTTATTTATTTTAAATAAGTGTCACATTGCCATATTAAGGTTTCTACCTAAAACAAAGGGGTTGCTGGGAAAACCAGAACAATTTGGTTTCAAATCAAAGACGTGAGCACAAGCTGAAGATCAGAAGGTTTTATAAATCCCACGTGTGGCTGCCTGATCCCAGCATCCTGGAATTTATCATCCCCCAGAGTTAGATGGGCAGGATCCATCTTCTCCGGGAGCTCTCTGGGAGCATTTTAGGAAATTTCACTTTAGAAGGTTCTGCTATTCAATCTTTGTCTCCATGGTCTCAATTATGCTGAGCTTCTGAAACAACCAAATTTTTGCTTTTCATCATCCAGACATATACTGTGAAACCTGAATTTGTGTTGAACTCTGTGGAGTTGCCTCATCATGAGCAAGCCACAGATGAGAGTGAGGCAGAATTCTGCTGTTGGGGCTTTGCAGAGCAGCAACCTGAGCAGAAAATAAATTATTTTTCCCACTTTTGCTGCCCTGGATAAACAAGCACAGGGAAGAGTCCTTTCAAACAGGCCCTGGGACCTGAGCTGCAGGTGCCAGATGAAGCTTTGTGAAGTTAATTCCCATGAATTTTATTCCACTGGCTGCAATGGAAATGCACTTTGTCATGGGCAAATATTTCCAACCATAGGGAAATATTTGTGAAATAAATGAATGTTAAGTATAAAAACAGTGGAATCTGGACAAAGACTCTCTGAAGAGTCACATGGTTTCCTGTCAGTGCCTTTGCATCAGGTCACCAGAAACTGAGATTTTCCACAGGAAATTACTGCAAGTTACAGGGAATAGCACGAGTGAACCAGAGGAGTCTTAGACTTCCCTTGCTTGCTTTGTGCTTTATTAGGAATTTAAATTCTTCAGATTTTCATAGAGTTCATGAACATTTCTAAGTCATCTGTGCCTTCCTGTGTATGAATGTGAATTTCAAGCCAAGATTTATTACACATAGGGGGAAACGAATGGAATTTATCACTTCAGCAGCTTCAGGGGAGTAGTGAAGCCACTGCCACTACAAAAATACTACTGAACAGAAAAAATTATGTTTTCTGTGAGAGGAAATAGTGTTTTCTGTTTCCCTCTCTGCTCTCCACACAGATTGTGACTTTCATCTCGTGCATCTGAGAAAAGCTGCAGCAAAAATCTTGTGGGAAATGCCTTTAAATCTCTCAGACCCCGAAGTCCAGAGGTGCTGCTGGAGCTGATTCCAGGACCTACCTCAGCAGGTTCCTCAACTCCTGCTCTCAGCAATGCAGAAAGGGCTGGGGGAGCTGATTCAGGACTGTCAGAGAAAATATCTGAATATCCCAGAAAATATCTGATGGTCAAAGCACAATTCTCTGCTCCCCTGAAGAGCTTGCGATGAGTGCAACTGCCTATAGCAAGGAGAAATCAGGAGAAAATGGAAATTCTGCACCTTTTGGACTTGTTTTCAACTCCAGGACAGAACTGATGGAGGCACACACTCTGAGGAAGCTTTTGTGGGGTTTGGTTTTCATCTCCAGCTGCTTCCCAAGACCTCCAATTTGTCCCAGCTGCAAAGCTCATATGACAGGGTGATTATCTTGATTGGTAGGCAAAACAAGAAGGCTCTGAGACAGACTAATGAAGTCAATTGTGCTGCTGCAGGGGCCAGTTGAACACACTTTGTGGGAAATGGATTCACTCAGCTTCTGCAGAATATGTGAAAAAAAATCTATATTTTCCTAAATTCCTACCCCTCAGATTAATTCTGAACTTTAATCCTGTTTAAAGCCATGATACATTTTGAAATAAGAAGTTCCAGGCACCCTTCATTTTTCATTAGGAAGGAGTATTCTGGTCCTTTGCTCGCTGCATTTTGAGGAAAGAGATTTTTCAGGCAGTGATGTGTTGGGGTGACCATGCTTTGGTGTGAGCTGGGGAGGGAGTCCCAAACAGAATTCCCAGTGTCTTAGGTTGGAAATGCAAGGTGTGCTGGGGGTGTGTGTTCCATTTGCCATCTGTTAGAGGTGGGGCAGCTCTCTTCTGTTCACTGGGCAGTTTTCTTTATCTCTTCCACAAACCAATCCTCCCTCTGGGAAATATCTTCTGTTCATGGGCCAGTGAGTGTCACTGCATGGCTGATAAAATTACATCATCCCTCTGGAAGATGCTCTGCCCAGGGGGAGGAGCCAAGCATTCCTACCTGGATAGAATCTGACATTGGGAACACCACAGCAGCCTTTCTTCTCCACTGCATTCCCAGAGGAAGACCAGGCCCATCTACATCACCATTGGACCTTCAGAGGAAAACTCCACCCTTCTACCGGATCCCTGCTCCAACAGGACCACAGCTGGCACTGCAGGAGGGCTGCAGCCACCATTGAATGGGACTGCTGCCACCACCCTGACCCACAAAGTGTCAGGTCCTACTCTGACTCTGGCAGTGCTGTTTTGTATTACTGCATTTTTATTTCCCTAATAAAGAACTGTTATTCCTATTCCCATATCTTTGCCTGAGAGCTCCTTAATTTCAAAATTACAATAATTTGGAGGGAGAGGTTTTACATTTTCCGTTTCAAGAGAGAGGCTCCTGCCTTCCTTAGCAGACACCTGTCTTTCCAACCAAGACACCCAGGGAATTCAGCCCCTCTGGAGTGCTGGCCTTGGTCTGCAACTGGACATTGATGGAGCTGCTGCACTGTAAATCCTATTTATGGGTAAATGAGATTCATACCATGAATATCCAGCCCAGAGTGTGCTGTTGGTACCATTGAAACCCCAATAATCCCATTCAAGGACCATCAGCAGCCTAGATGGAGGTGATGATTTCTTCTTTTTTACTCTAGGATTAGTTTGTGGTCATTTTTCTTAATTGCTAACATGCTTTTACATTTTTATTTTCCTTCTTCCCTGAACTGCAGCTCCACAATTCATCTGAATTTACTATACCTGGTACCTTTCACATATCTTAAACAACTTTTTTTGTTTTGTCCCTCTCTAAGTCTACATTTCTCAATACTGATGAGCTGTTTATTGCCTTGGAGGTCTCTTGTGCCCCAGATTTTACCATCCCACGTGTGTTCTCCTCCTGCTGTGGCTCCAGCTCTCGCCGTTGCACCAGGCCCATGTTTCTCTGCATTTTATCTTTGCATTGCAGTCATTACAAACCCCCTTTCACTCAGCATTACTGCTGTGGCTATAAAACTATGTTTGTAGCACACCAAGACAACAAACCCAAACCAGATTATCCATAGATAACCGGTCATTTAGAGAAATTGATGTCACAGCTAAACAAAGTGAAACAAAGCTGTGGGCAGGTCAGGAGAAGTTCAGACTGGGCAGCCCCGAGGTTCTGCAAACCCTGCATGAAACTGATGGCTTGTTACTAACACAGAAAATGCCAAAAAAATCCACTTCCTAAGGCCTCTTCCTGCTGGTGAAGACGAGCATGTTTCACACAGAAAATCTTCCAGTGTGTTTTCCCAATTTCCTCTTGAATCGGCGTTTTTTGGACGCAGAGTTTGCCTGCACACACCCCTCATTTGTACAGATATTTTTTAGGGGTGTTACCACTTGGACAACATCCATCAGTGCAGGTTTTCTCACAAGGAATTCCAAACTCCTAAAGATGCCCAAAATGAAATCGTTAGAGGCAAACCCTGCAAAATATCTGCACAAGGGAAGAAAAATCTGCACGTGGGAAGATGGATGGAGAAAACATCCAAGGCAATCTTTAATTATTCACAAATCAACCCAAAGAACCCCAAACCACATTGCCTGGTCTCAAGAAAAAGGTTGTTTATAGGAATGAGTATATATTTATATATTTTTATATATATATAT